>JANPWX010000286.1:1375396-1484302 GCA_024734555.1 Trochalopteron elliotii | reverse complement strand
CAACAAAAGAAAAACACAAAAAAACCCACCTCCCATTCTGGACAGAAACATCACCATTCTAAGATCCAACCCAGCACAAGTGTTTCCAAGAACTGAATTTGCTGATGAGCAAGCAACACACCAGCAATGCATCATGACTGCCCACAGTCCCCTCTGGGTGAGCTAGGCAACCTTGGGAGCTCCTACTCCAGGAGAATTGGCTGCCAGCCTTTAAAAACCCTCAAGATGCAGCTTATTTTGCCTGAAGTTGATTTTCTCTGGATGCCTGCTGCAACTGGTGCTGGGGGCAGACATAGATGCAGGAGCATCAAGGCTGGGTTAATAAATGCTCCTATTGTAAGAATTATTTGGGTTCTTAAATATTGGTTCCAAAGTGCCTGCAGCTGGTGATCTGCAGCTCAGGCAGGGTAGTGGGTTTGTCCCTGCTGAGAACATGCAGGTGTCAGGGCAAGATGCAGTGGGTATGGACTGAGAAATTGCACAGTGCAGGGAGGTACAGCAGCAGTGCCAAATGCAGTCAGCTCCTGGAAAAGGCACTGCACAGGAAATCTGATGGGCTCAGAATATGTGGAGCTTCCTGACCACACAAAAACCTCCTCCACCACTGGTGCACAGCAGGTCTGAGGCGTCCAGGGTGTGGTCAATGCATTCACCATGTGCTGCATGTACAGCTTGTTGGTGACCAAGACTGGACTGGAGGATTTGGGGATGCTGTCAGAACTCTGCAGGCCCCTGTGAGAGAGTGCACAGGAACTGCAGAGACCTTCCCACATGTTCCTGGAAACTGTGAAGAAACTTGGCTATTGCCAAAACTCTGAATTTTGGGGAGGGGTGGCAAGAGGCTGATAAGAAACTGTTTTCTTGACAGTTCAGCAAAAAATCCCAGGGGGAATGATAACCAGGGAGGGGTTTCTTCTGTCTGAGGTTTGGCAATGGGTTTTGGCTCAAACAGGGACTTTCAACCTATAAAGCCCTTCTACTGTGTGGGCCCAGGACAGAGGTGACAGCTTGTTTCCTCTTGCTTTCTTCCTCTGGCACACTGGGATTTCTGGCTTTTTTTTCTGGAAATTTTAGGTGTTGGGCACAGCCCTGATCCTGCACTATGTGATGTTGACATGCAGAGGCAACACTGGAGAGCTGAGTGATACTCACAGGATTGGTGGGGCTGGACTGGATGGCCCCAAAGCTCTTCCCATCCTGCTTTGGGTGGTACCTTCTGCTTTGAACCACTGCTTTGACCCACAAGCTGAAAGATTGTGCTGCTCTGATGTGGGAAGCAGGTAGAAAATTCACCCTTTTACTGATCTTTTTGTCCCTGGTTGTGCAGCATGCCTCTGCATGCCTGGTCAGAGAAGGAGCCTTTCATAGAGAGCTGGTGCCATTTGTTGTCAAGAACAAAGTCAAAGGGAGGAGTGGGAGTCAGTGTTAGGTGTGCAAAGGTGATGTGGACACTGCTTCAGTGCTTTAAATGCATGCTTTAAATACAGCAAACTGTGTGTTTCAGTGGTGTTTTAGCACAGTGTGTTTGGTTTGTGGCACTGGCACCCACCACACATAGCTAAAGGGACCTCTGCATACCCACTTGAATCGTAAAAACATCAGCTGCAGGGGATTTGCATGTAATGTCTTTCTTGGCACAAACAGGACTTCCCCACCCCCAGCATCCAAATAATCCATCCCCTATCAGCTTTTGCCATAATATGTAATGCAGATCAGCATTGCCATCAGGGAAACCTTTTATAAGCAATTTCATGAAGAGGTGCTTCTCTGAGCCCACATAAAGCAGAATCTGGAACAAGAGATACAACACAGTGATGAATCCGTCCATCATCAGCAATGTTTTTGGGAAATAATATGTCTTTTTCTGTCTCACCTATTGCAAAATCCTGTATCTTATCAGTTGCTCTAAACAGTGTCCAGATTTCCTTTGTAAATAATTTTAAATTCACAGCCATCACTTTGTGACTGTTAATGACACTATTCACAAGGCATTTTTACAGTTACCAGCAGCTTGATATATGTATATATTCCAGTGAAAAAAATAATTGAGCAGCCAAGCAAAACACAAAGATTAAAATGTTGTTTTAAGACTACTGAGGAACAACAGGAAGGGAAGAAAGTTTTGATGGGAGAAAGAGAGAAATTTCAGTTGACATTTTGGAGCAAAGACTTGAGGCCATGACTGTGGTTTCTGCTGTTTTCTGCCAGCTGGGAAACCCTCTCCTTTTCCCTGGGTGCAGATTTTCCTTAAACATTGTGACTGCGATGCATTTTCCCAGGGTTTTGGATAGAAGGCAGGAGCCCATGGAGCAGTGCTGGGGAGGCAGCTGCTGTTTCTGCACCCTTTCCCCAGCTGATGGGGTATCCTGATCTGAGATGGAGCACTTATCCCCATCCCAGCCCACAGGGACTCTCCAGCAGTGCTGAACCCACAGGAAAACCAAGCCTTGCCAAGGGTTGAGTGCAGCAAAAACCCTCCCTGAAGTTTATTCCTGGGCTGACCTCAGCATAAAGTTGGCCCATAGTAAGGAAATGTGTGTGGGACAGCAGGCAGGGAAGGGAAGCATAGCTATGAGGAAGAGGAGAGGCTGGGATGGAATATCCATGATCATCTAAAACCCAAAGGAAAAGCTCCAGGGGTAAGCAGTGGATACTGAGGCTGGACTGAATCCTCCAAATGCTGAGGGAAGGCTCTTGCAATCCAGGAGAAAGAGCAATCAAGACCTGGCAGAAGTGTTTGTTCAAGCCGTGCTTCTTTGATGCTGCTGTGGCCAAAGTACATTGAAAAGAAAAACCCTGTTTAAAAGAAAATAAAGGGCTTAACAGAGCATATCAATTATATAATGACAATACTTATAAAACCATCTGCTGCTCTCCCATGCCTCACTTAGTCACGAGCAATTACTTGGTGCATTTTCCCTTCTAAAGGGAAAGAAGTTCCCTGCAGAAAGCAAACTCAGAACTACTTCTTGGGAGAAGCTGCTGTGAAGTGAAGCAACATCTCAGTTGCTGAAGCCCCTGCTGTAAGCCAGCACATCAAGGAAAAAGAGCATTTCACTCAGCTTTTCCTCCTGGGAACCATTTTGGAGGAAGCCTTCACCATGAAGCCAGAGCGTGCCCCACTCTTTTTAAACGTCACCCCAGGGTTTGCAGCAGGCTTGGGTAGGCTCAGCCAAACCTGGCATGACAGGAATTCCTTAAAAAGTGATCTGCATGCCCCCCTTGAGCCTCCTCATGCTTGTGTTCCCCCCGCCCTGGGGAGGCAGGAGGACTTTGTGAGGCTGCCGTGGTCCAGACAGGCTTGAAGCAGCCCCATGAGGGTGATTGATGGGCACTGTGCTGGTGAGAGCACTGAAAATAATCCCAACACATGTTTCCCAGTAGCACCTGGCAGCCAACCAGAAGACAGCACCAACATTTCCTAAATACTGGAAAAATGACTGTCACTGCAGATGCCTTGCTAAATATAACCCCGGTGATGTGGCAGCCTGTGAGAGGCTGGAGAGGGGCAGCTACCCAGGACAGATCTACAGCTCTGGTCCCATCTGAGCCCTGGCTGCCATCCTTGCACTGCAAGATCTCCAGCACTGCTCGTGGAACAGGCTTTGAAGGCATAGACCTGCTGAGGAAGTGTCACTCAAGGAGTAGGTGCCAATAAGATACTGGGAATTAGAAATACTGAGCTAAATAAGCACAGCAGGCTCTTACTGTCCATGGGTGGGAGGAATAATTTTAGACACTCTCCATGTTTTAGTCTCTCTGAGAGGGGTTTTTCCTCCTGTGAGGCCAGGCACTTGGGACCATGGGGTCCTACATGGTGCTGTCATGGGGTGCTCCTCTGTGCTGCCTAGGGGTGTAGTTCTGAGCCTCATATTAAGTGCCCAAAACCTCTCTTCACAGAGTAGGGAGACAAAACAAATCCTTTTCCTGCTGAAGACCAAGGACAACTTTCAGGCCCAAAAGCACAAACAACGGTGGACTAAAGAGAGGAACAAGAAGGATGAGACCTCACAACCCAAAGCTGTAATTGGACAATTAAACCCCAATATGCAAAGGGAACAAAACTTATAAAAGTGTAGGACCTCGTGACCGGTTTGGCATTCTGTGACCATTTTGGGACCACCCTGGGCATAGCCCTGGTCAGGCCCTGTCCTGTCCAAGGTGTATCCTAGAGGCCTTTCAATAAATACCTACTTTATTCTCTAGCTCTGTCCAGCCTCTGTTTCAGGTCAGCCTTCCCAAGGCATCACCTGCACAGGACCCAGGCAAGGGTAACACCCAGCTGAGAGCTGGGCAGCTTTGCACACCTAAAATTTCCTGGCTCTTGTGAGTGTTTTCACAGGGCAAAGTTCTACCCAGTGCTGGAGCAGTGGAACACAGTGTTTAATTTTTAAAGGAGGTGGAGATTATCCTCCTCAGTGTGCCCCTGTCCCCTTTGCCCCCTGGCCTCACCACAAGGATTGCTTTACCAGCAGAGTCCAGTGGTTCCTCAGGTGACTGAGCATCAGTCCTGGGAGCTGCTTTGTATTGTTACAGGACAAACCAAGGGGTAGCACTGCCAGTGTTTGCTTTAGCAGCTTGCTGGGCCACCAAATGCATCCAAATCCATGGTTCTGACTCTGACACCTGAGTCTCATTTTCCCAAACTGGCTTTTGTAGAAGGGAGTAGAGTTGAATGACCTCTTGGGTCATTAGTGAAATCTGGGCACTGGGACAAACCCTGGTCAAAGGTGTTTCACGCTTCTGAGACTCAGAGGTATCACCTTAACAGCTAAAATGTTAAATAACATGCCTGTGTTTGTGCTTCTAAGACAGAAGAGTGTGTTTGCAGAGGTTTCATTTGCTCTCCAGCCTGCTGTCATCCCCCAGCAAGAAGTGTCAGCCCTGGGCTGCTCAGCTGCAGACACAGCCCTAAAGCAGCTGTGTCATGAACCCTACCAGGTGAGAGCCAAGGGGCAGAAATCAGAATTTTAAATGAATGGTATTTTTCTTTTCTGCTTACTCCCTCCATGGGACTCATGAGGAGTGACAAGAAAGGTGGTGGAGGAGAGCCTTCCAGTCTGGGAGCACAGAAAGCCCCAGTAAAGGAGGAGTTTCTAGCCAAGAAATGAAAGAGAGTGTGGCTGCAGAGCAAGATGATCACACTAAAATGTCCAATCTGCTTTCAGCTAACTCACAGGAGCAATGGGTCACTGAAAGCATCATGACCCTGCTTTCACCTGACTTACTTGGGTCCCCAGCAGAGTTGTTCTCCTGATACTTGTGCTTGATAAAGCTCTTGTCGTGACGTCCTTCTAGAGATGTGCTAGCCATGTTCTAATATGGAAAATGCCAGAAACAAGGAAAAAAAATTAAAAGTATTTTTCTGGTTTTGTACTCTAGGAAATTATGGAAATGTCTTTTGGCCTCAGTTTCATTTCAGCAATGCAGAAGGAACATCTCAGTGGGAGATTTGTTTTTCTGGATTTGGCCTTGTCACAGAATCACAGAATCTGAGCTGTGTGAAACTGTAAGTCACCTCTTTATAGCTTTTATTAATGAGCAGAATTAAAAAAAAAAAAAAAAAAAAAGAGCAGAATAGGATGAAAATGTAAACTCTGGGCTACGTATTTTCTATATGTTTGCAGAGTGCCTGCTAGAGCAAGCTCAGGGATCCTGAAAACTTATCATCAGGCAGTAACCAAGGAGGGCAACTGCAGAAGCCCATCTCAAATCCATCACCTAATATACTGTTAGAGGGTAATTTTGGAAATCATTATCTGAAGCTGCCATCTTTTAGATGCAGCTCCTCATATGCAGTTCTGACCACTCTTTGGGAATTCTCACTTGTCTTTTTTAAATGATTCAGGCTTCAGCCCATTAGGGATGAACAATTAATTTCCAGCCCAAGGGGCACAGGGTTTCAGACTTGCAGGTGTTCTCTCTGACAGGAGCTGTCATAGGAACAGTTCCTACAGCAGAGTAGGTAAACAAACAGATATAGAACACAGTCCCCCAAGGGACAGCTGGTGAGAAAAGCTGTAAGGGCAGAAGTGTCATTTAAACAAAAATAGCCAGTTTGGGATCTCCTGTACAGGATCCTTCTGAGTTGCCAGTGTTTGACCATATTTGAGCATATGGTTGTGGCTGATCCATTTTTGTCTCCAGCCTTATCTGTACAACCCAGAATGCAGCACGTGAATTTTTTGATGCAATGAAATGGGCAAAAGCAATCTCAATATAGGGATGTGCAGCTTCATAAGCACCTCCTGAACTTCTGGGTTTCCTTTTTTGCTATGTGCTTCCCTCCAGCCTGGCTGTCTGTGCCCACCTGTTGCCTCTGCTCTTACATTTAAATTGTAACTCAAAATGGGATGGGAAGAGTTATCTTCATGAGGGGCACTTGGGCAGGGTCTTAAAGCATTGGCATTGTATGTAATGGTCTCCTATAGCACTATGGGAAGATTTAGGAGCTTTCTGGATTGATAAACCTGTAAAGCTCGGTCTGCAGGTGTGTAGAAAATCCTGTGCTCACACACAGGTGCAGACTGGGGTGGCAATTTGTGACCCCTGGAAGATGGGAAGTCTTGGGGTGTGACCAGCAGGCACAGAGCTGAATCTGGGGGCTACTGAGCCACCTGCATCCCAGCTGGGGGAAGGGACAAATCCTGTCTACAGTAACATCTCCTGCCTGTCCCAGGGCTCAGCTGTGTGTCTATCCCTGGAGCTTGGTATGGTGCTCCTGGGCAGGGTCTCTCTGTATGGGGCAGCAGGGGGCTGTGATTTATGCAGTGAGCAGCTCCTGATCCAGAGGGGAGAGAAGGGCTTTTGGGAGTGAAAGACTCAACTGGAGTGTGTGTGATGAAGTTCTGTCCTCTTCTCAGCATGCCACAGGGTAAATCACCCTCTCAGGGCCTTGTTCCCACACTCACGTTTGTCCTGCCACCCTTCACCTCATCTCCTGCCAGTCTGTGTCCTGCAGAGCTATTTGTGTTTCACAAATTTCACAAATTTCACCCCTGTTTATGGCATATGGTGGAGTTGAACTCGATCCTTGCAGGTCCCTTTCAACTCAGGAGATTCTATGGTGGAGCAGTGAGCACAGAAATGGGTCCTTCAGCCCACCTTTCTGATTCCTCCCTCTTGCACAGCTGTCCTGCAGGCAAGGGGAGCAAAAGTCTCCTGGAAAATCAGCTGATCTGGGTTCTTTGAGACTTCATCACTGCAAATCTCATATCCTATAAGAAGTTTTCCCAGGATTCCCCCTCCCTCACTTCAGCATGCTTGAGGATGCTCTCAGGTGGTTTTGGTGAACAACTCTCCATGACTGAGATTCACAGCTCTGGATGTGTCTGCTTCTGCTCCCCTCCAGTGGGATGCTGGCTCCTGAGAGGCATTAGGGGGCATGAAGCAAAATCAGCTGACAAAAAAGCTCCCTTTATCTTCATACTCATCTTCTTTAGGAAGGCCCATTCTGTGTCTTCCCCTGCATTCAGGTTTTAGCGGAGTTAACAGGCACTTCAGGAGCCATTAGGATTTTAATATTCATACACTTTCCTAATTGTTTGCTTCCCAGTGCCTTCTTTTCCTGCCAGGAGATAGAAATGTTCCTTGCCTAGAGCAAGATTCCTCCAGCTCCCTGACTAATTTTCCTACAAATTTTGAAGCCAAAGCAGTTGGCTGGTAGACCTGTTCAACACTTAAATTGTACCTAGGGTGAAATTCATCTCCCTAGCTCCAGGTGCCTCCATCTATCTGGTTACCATCTAACCTGCTGCTGTCTTTTTATAATCAATGGCTTTAAGAAGGATCTATCTCATGCTGAAATAGGTGCCCAAAATACGTACAGCCATCCTTTATTCTGTGTTACATGGCTGTGGAGGGAGCTCTGATAAGACAGCAGTGGTGTGAACATCTAAAATGCTGTGAGGTTAATCCTACTCTCATGCAACAAGTGCTGCTCTCTGGTAATTAAAACTGCTTGAAAAGAACATAAGGAATTATGAAAAATCCCCTGGTGCACTGAGAAAATTCATCAAAAGACCTGTCTTCTTTCTTGTTGCTCTGATTGAAGAGTTCCTATTTCCTCCTAAATCCAAACATCCTCTTGAACATCCCTATTCCATTGGCAGCCCCAAGAAATTTATATGGAGTTTCTCTATCCATTTTCTGGGGGTATGCACACAGATTGTTTTCTGTAATGAAGTGTCCCTTTCTCTAGCAGAACTGCAGGTTTGGATGCCTGAAACAGCAGCTTTTGAGGTCTGTAGCTGTGAATTAGGGGCAGGCTGATGAGCTGTACCTGTGCTTTGCACACCCATGTCCACACCAAGACAAACACAGGCAAAAAGGGCATCAAAGAATCACAGACTGCTTTGGGTTGAAAGGAACCTTAAAGTTCACCCAGCTCCAATTTCCCTTCCATGGGCAGGAACACCTTCCACCAGACCAGCTTGCTCAGAGCCCCATCCAGCCTGGCCTTGGACACTTACAGGGATGGGGCAGACACAGCTTCTCCAGGCACCCTGTGCCAGGTCCTCAGTATCCTCACAGGGAAGAATTTCTTTCTACTATCTAATTTAAACCTACTCTCTTTCAATTTGAGTTCATTCTCCCTTGTCTCCCTTCTCCTACCACTCCTACACTACCACATCCTGGTTTCTCCTGAAAGCCTCCAGGTGGGGAGGAGAGAAAACTTCACTTTGGTTGTGAATCCTGCGTTTTCAGTCTTCTCAGTGTCTATGAAACCTTGTAGAGTCTTTGATTTAGTGGGACTTTGGCACATGTTAAAAGACAGCCACCTAGTGAACCTCCCTCCTGAATGAGACTCTAAACACCAGGGCCCTTTGAATGGAGCATTAATGTTTATTTTAGGTCTTCAGGTTATGGTCTTCCTATATGACTGTCCAATGGACTGGAGACTGTGAGTCTGCAGATGCACATGTGCACAGACACACAACTGACCCCCAAACTATCAATTACAGCACTAAAAAAGAAAGTTTGATATCTGCTAAGACACCCAGCTGAAGAGGAAAAAAATAAAAGGGAAAGAAAAAAAGAAAAAAAGAAAATTAAAAAAAAAAAAAAAAGAAAGCACAGAAGTGGCTAGAGAACTGTCCAGAAGTAATAAGTGAAGTTTCTAAGCTAAGTTTGAAGACTAGCTGCAACTTGCCACACAGGAAAAAACAGAAGACAAAAGCACCATTATGCTTTCTTAAAAATGTAAGAGTAGAGCACACACATTCCCTGACAAGGTCATTAAACATGGGTTCAGAGACCCACAGCAACATATGCTGGGTACAATGGGTGTTTACTCTCTGACTGAGTGAGGTGCTGGTATGCATGGGGGTTACTGTCACCTGAAAAATATAATTTTTGGCCCTGTGTGGATCATAACTGCTTGGTTGGGTTAGTGCACAGAAATGCAGCTAAACCCTCCCCTTCAGATATCTAATTTGTTTGGAATGACAGGCATGTCCTGACTAAAAATTAATTCTGCCAGGTGATACAACTTGTTTGAATTCGCAGGAATTTGCCATTTGGAAAAAGGAAAAAGGAAAGACATTTAATTAGGGATGGAGCTAAAGCAGCTAATTTGATCTTTCTATGGAAAAAAGAAATAAATTACAGGTTAAATATGAAGACTGGGTGAAGCATGCTCCCTGCTTGCAGGTATGCTTTGATGAGGCTTCTCCTGCTAAGAAACACAGTGCACGTTTCTGTCAAAGCAATAACTTTATCTTGCTCCTTGTGCTCTTCGTGCCTCTGACTCTGAGCAGATGGCCCAGCAGTGCCAGGTGTTTATCCACGGGGATTCACTCTGGCATTGGGCTCTTTGTGGCATGCGGCACAGCACCCACAGGGAGGGGAAAGACAAAGCTGCCTGCTGTGGCAAGAGGAGCCCACCTGCCTCTCCAGAGCTTCCCACCCCATGCACTGCCTCAGCTCAGCCTGTCCCCTCACCTTCCCAGGGGAAGGGGACTCCCTACTTCCCTTCCTTTTCCCTGGAGCTGGGCAATCCCTTCTACCCACAGTGTTTTATCACACCAAAACCATGTGGCACAGCTCCTGTGACAGAAAGGGTGTGGTGGGGAGTTAAAGGCAGGTGGGCACAGTGCCACCATGGTCAGGGCTGGCCCAGGCATGGCCATGAGACCACTGCCCATACCTTTGCTGTGCCCTGGAGAGCCCCAGGGGAGCCTCAAAGGAGCATCTGTGTTCACCACATCCTCAAGGATGTCTCAGTCCCTGCCCAGACGCAGAACGAGCCATGCAGATTGGTTTGACCTCCTGCCCACAGAAACCCAGGAAAATTTCCTGCTGACTTCCAGCACTGCAGATCATTAACAGCACCAAGGACATATTCCAACAGCAATGGCTTTTGGGCTTCCTCCTCCTCAGGGAAGTCTAGGACTCCATTGTTCCTTCTGCCTCCCCTGGGACACCCAGTCCAGGAGCATGACTCCAGAGAGCTTCGTCACATTGGAGTGCTTCAGATGCAGACGGGTTCAGACTCACCCTTCCCCTGGCCATGAGAAGATAGTCTAGACCAGTAAAACCACATTTTCTGGAAGTAGATTCTCAGATGGAGTCACTTCCTGACAGGGCTCTTTGTCTTGTATCAGGAGGAGCGAAATCAGAAAGAAAAGCTAATTTACTGGAGGGAGATTTTTTTGTTTAAACCTTTTCTCTTTTCTTATTAGTGTCCCTCCAGTTTATTACTCATCTGTGGCTTTTTTACCAGTTGTCTTTCAGGTGAGGTGCAGTGAAGTGGTGTTACATTCCATACATGTAGGGGCTTAGCTGCAGTTTCATTGTGTATTCAACCCTGTAATTAAGACTCAGATGGAAGACTTTATGCCTCTAAAGCAAAGAAATTCTAGGTTTCTTGGCAAAACATTTGGCTGAGTACATAGAGAGCACCTTAAGTACTTAAATGGTCTCTACGTGAGGAAACCTGATGCCAGAAATGATGTACCTTAAAGGCAGGCTGTTGGGAAAAGGCAAACAAACCAGCGCTAAAACGCTTGATGTCTCAAAGTCCATTCTTCCTGAGTATTACTTTTCTCTTGGAAGATGCTCTGTGAGGGGAATTGTGTTCTCAAAAATGACTTGTTGCTGGCACTGGGTTAATGTGAGCCACATAAGGTGTGGGAGTCAGCAAAAAGCACCCAGTGGTTCTCAATAAATTATGAGGGACTCGACCGTTGCCTTTAAGCAAATCAATACAGCGCTGCTGTGGAGTGCCAACAGCCAGGAGCACTCCATGGGAGGAAGCCAGAATCTTCCTTAGGGCAAGCCCACACATGGCTGCAGTGCCTGGTCCCTTCAAGGGGAAGAGAAGGGCCACAGGACTGCAGGATGAGGTGCATGGCAGGGTGGGTGTTTCGGCGAGTGTGGGGCGTTGGCACAGGAGGGCTTTACCCAGAGAAAACCCCCACAGGAAAAGGGGAAGTGTGTTTCTTTCAGCCCAAAGCTCTGCACAGGACAGCCAAGGGCTGTGCTGCTGCCTGGGGATGGTCTGGGGAAGTCACAGGGGGGAGGAGATGCTCTGCTCTTGCCAGTGGTGTTTTCCACCTGGGCGTGCACTCAGCATCTTCCCTTGCCTCTCCTCTCTGCGTGCCACCCTGCAGCCTTCCTGCATCCCCCAGGGCCTGCTGGAAGAAAGGCTGATGTGCAAATCATTTTGCCTGATGTGCAAATCACTGCTGGAAGAAAGGCTTTGGAGATGGGGGTCCGCAGAGCAGCCCTGTGACCCACGTCTCCAATAAGCCTGCTCTTTTATTTGTTGTCTCCTGCTGGAAGGCAGTGCCACTCAGTGCAGACTGAGAAGCTGGAATTGTTAGGTAGAAAAAAGGACACAGATTCAGGAATATCACCCACCTTGTGCTCAGACTCCTGGGTAGAGCAACGTCGGCTCACAGCCTTAGAAGACACCACTTCTAATAAAAGGCAGCAAGAATATTAATGCTAACAGTGATGGTGTCTGGTTCATACAGATCTTCTTCCAGCAGTTGGTCTCAAAATACTACAAAAAGGAATCAATAACTTTTTTTTAATAGATGGAGAAACAGTGGCAGAGAGCAGTGACCTTGTCACTGTCATCCAGCTGGCTGCCAGCAGAGCCAGAAGCAGAATTAAATTCTTAGCCCACGCTTTCCTCAACCTAAAACCAACTCAGCTTTGCCAATTTGACTTTTCACAGTGCCATTCTAAAGGTTGGCAGAGAAAGGTCCATGTATCCTCCACTCACCTCCTCTGTGTTCAGAGCCTATCAAATGCTAAATGAAACAGCAAAACCAGAGCAATAAAGATTTATATCAATGGGGACCTCCCACTGCACAAGGAACATATTTAGTTTGACCTTCAAAAGTAAGCATTTTGCCAAAAGTCTGCCCGACTTTTCTAGGGGTATCTGTGTTTCTTTCAAGGAGATGGTCTGCGTATCAGATGAGCCAGAATTTTTTGGGATGTGCAAATTACAACAGCTTTTTTTTTTTTTTTTTTTTTTGGTTATTAGGCATCAGAGTAAATAAGTATAAGCCCTACACAGAGCATCTTGTTGGGGCATACAATGTATATGCTCCAGGGCACAAATATTTTACACACCCTCCCCTTTGATTTTTTTTTTTAATGGAATATGCAAATCGTGCATGTTTCAGCTGGGATTGTCTCTCTTTGATCTGACTGTTCTCCATCCTGGAATTTCTCGCAGCAGCGAGAAACTGAACTGAGATGTGAAGCTACAGGGAATTTCACCCTGCACTTTCTCCAAGCCTGTTGGAAGCATAAAACTCACTACGGAGACCTTGGAGGGTGGGAAGAGGTTTGAAATAAAGTCTCTGCCAAGGCAAGGCCAGAGACCACTGCTCCAGGCCATTGCAAAGGATGAGCAAAAGGGCTTGGGTGCCATCCACGTGAGGATTCACCAACAACTGGGACAGCTAAATGACAAAAAGCCATGATTTAATACTAATTGAAATACCTGTTCGCAGCATGAGGTGGTAGAGGCACTGACAGTAGGTCAGGATGTGTGCAGCAGGGTGGAGAGCAGCATTTGGCTCTCCTGCCCAAGCCAAGACCTACACCAGTCAAATCCCTGTCAGCACCTGCTCTTTTATGTGTGCTGTTATATGTGTGTTATGTTAATGGCTCAGTTTGCTGCCTTTGCCCAGCACACTTGGCCCCACAGGGTCTTAAAAATAATTCAGGGTGCCGTGGTCGCACCTTCAAGTGTCCTGCTAAGCAGGGCAGGAGCTGCTCCAACCAACAAGTGAGTCACAGGTTTCAGGAAACACATTTGGGGGAAAAGGCTGGGGTGAGAGCCACCTGCAGCCAGCCAGGAGGGCGGGCAGGGAGGCAGAGGAGAGGTCAGCTGGAGCGAGGAGCAGTGCCTTGGCTACGCTGCCAAAACAGCTCCCGCCGGGGCTTGAGTTACCGCCTTTGTGCAAACACCGCCACCAGCTCCCGGCTCTGATGGAGCAGATAGGGCTGAAAGGAAAACAGAGCACGCAGAGAAAGCAGCATATGGTGATAGGGGTGGATTTGCTGGGTGAAACCTGCTCCTGCTCCTGCTCCCGCTGCAGCCAGGGGAAGTTCTGCCTCTGACCACAGCAACACCGAAAGTGGAGCTCAGGGACTGGACTGGAGGGGTCTTTTGGCACACAGGGAAATGTGTGATGAAGGGACATATCCGTGGCCAGGATGATAATCCAGCTGTATTCCAGGCTGTGCTGCAGCAAACCAAGCAGCTTCAGGAATTTAGAAGTTTTCAGAAATAACCATTTGAGTTGTCTGCAGAAAAATCTACTTATATTGGGGAAAGGAAGGAGGGAGGGAAGGAGGGAGGAAGGATGCCCTTCCTGAATTTGGAAAGCATTCCTGTTTGTTTCTGCTTGCCTGTGAGGGAGAGGGAAGCTCAATGAATCATCCCAGTCACATAAAGAGCACAACTAAGATTTTACCTGAGCAAGAAGAAAGCTTTTTCATGGCTCATAAATGCTTATTGATTTGTCCTTTTCTATTTGTGTGCCTCTGCATTTCTGAGAGCACAAGTGGAAAGAAAACATCCCTGAGAAAAATTCACAATACTATTATCAGAGGTCTGACCCTCAGCCCCTTGACAGGGATGTAGCCACTTGCCTCCAGCAATGGGTTTGGTCCATCCTCTGCTGACAAAAACAAACCAGCCCTGTCATGTGGAGTCCCTGGCCTGTGCAGCCCCTGGCCTGCAGCAGTGCCCTCCTGTGCTCCCCACTGCCTCTCCCCTGCACACGTTTGCCTTTCAGGCAAGTGCAGGACACTTGCAGGTCAGCTGGGGGGTAGCCAAGAGTTTGGCCTGCAGTGTCTTGGGGCTTATCAATGGGCTGTTGTTCAGCTTGGGATTCCTGAGCTCCTTAGTCACATCTTTGCAGGTAACTATAAATCACCTTGTGCAGAACCTGGAGTTTTGCAATACTTGGCCCTCTACAATTTTGCCTCTTCTGCAAATAACAAGAGTGGTCATTTTTGCTCTCCTTCAGACAGGCTTTCCAGTTACCGGCTCTGGGTTCACAAAAAATTAGTTGGGCTGATTCTCTTTCCTTGTTGAAGTTATTAAATTCCATTAAAAGTGGCTAGAAACACATAGTTTCTCTATGCTCTTGTTTTGCCATATAAGGAATAGTTGCCAGTGGGCTGGAAAATTGGCAAAAATATCCATAAAAGCATCACTAAACAGGCTCAGGGAAAGACCGGGATGAGATTGTATACCTGCCCAAATGTATGTGTCTGCTCCAGGCCTTTCCCCTCAGGTGGGCTCAGTGGTGGTTGCTGGTTGAAGACCTCCTGCTGTTGCAGTGGTGCAGAATCAGGTGACTTCTGGGGTCTCCCTTTCTCCCCACATCAGATCTCATCCACCTCTCTGGGTGATGGAGCCCCAGAGGGCAACCCCTGCATCCATGCTCTTCCTTCTGTACTTCACACTTAAATGTGTGTCCCCAGCAGTTTCAGCAGATGGTTTAGGAGTGCTGTGGCCACAGTAGGGCTCTGCCAGGGGCAGGGGCCCTGCCACCCTTCCCACATGTCCTTTGGGACCAAAGGGCTGTGCCAACCAACCATGGTGTCCAGCAGCTTCGGGTGACAGCAGTGCCACCCCATGTCTGTGGGGTCTGGCTCTGGGGCAGCTCATCCAATGGCAAAAGTATTCCCACTCCCTTGGCAAATTAGGACAGAAACAAGTGTATTGCAGACTTTTAACATTTACTGCCTCATTTTTCACACAGGCTGCTTCCCTGTCTATGGATTGGCTAAAACCATGGAAAAACCCCACGCTGCTGCAGCAAACCATCAGCATGGCTGTCATGTCTCTGTGCCGGGTCTGCTCTGCCCAGGGAAGCAGCAGCCGCATCGCCTGCTGAGCCTGCTCGGGGCTGGATTTACTTCTGAATTTATTTTTAATATTATTACGGGGATAAGTTCTGACTTTTCCACTTTTCAGGTTCACTCACCCCCTGGTCGGTGTCTCTCCCTCTGTGAGCTCAGTTAATAATGCATGGCCAGGGCTCGCTCTGCCACAGCAGCAATAATGCAGCGAGCGCGGCCCCGCTCCGTGCGGGGTCAGGTTTCTGCCGCTCGGGAATTCGACAGATGGAAACGCTGGGATTCTTTCCATGGCCCTCCTGCCTCCCAGGCCCCCAGGATAGCAGAAGATTATCGAGGGCATATCCCAGCACAGTCGCAGGCATGGGAGAGGGAGGACCTATGGCGAGGGTGGTGGGGAGGAAGAGGGGGTATGAGTCATTGTTTTAATGAAACTGGTGAAGATGAGAATCTTTCCTATGCCTGGGAAGGCAGTGCACTCCTAATCATATTGCTAATTAAATCAGTTTGCCTTCTTTAAACTGATTTTCTTTCACTCTCATGACTCAACTAATTAAAAAACTCAGACACAAGGGCCCCTCACCTCCATCCCCAAAACGATGCTGGCGTTTCCTTTCCTTTGTTTTTCCTTCATCACATCAGAAGCAGTCCTCTGTTCCAAGGGAGTCTGAAGATGTCCAAAGCCTCACCCAGCAGGGCTGAGGCCACTATTAGAAGATCTAGTGCTTCTGCAGAGCATTGTACTGCCAACCCTGAGTCACTGCTGCTTTCAGATATCCACTTCAAGAGATGCAGGGACTGGTCCATGTGATCAGGTTCTTCCCCGTCTATGCAGGGGATGCTGCTTTCACATAAATCCTTTTTGTGCCAGTTGCCCCAGAGGTGCCAGCCTGATGCAACAGAGGAGCAAAGAGAATTTCAGAAGATGGTCTGGTGCTAGAGGAATGTGTACCTTATTTCGCTAACCTGTGTTGATTGTGAGAGCAGGGGTCTTTAGGTGATAGAAAACAGGACAGAAAAAGGTGGATTAGGAGGAAAAGCAAAAATGCACATGAGGTCACTGAAAAGAAGAGCAACTGGGAGGATGTCACAGCCAAAGCTAAAAAAGATCAAAAGAGACAGCTCAGTTGAACAGGTTTGTCATACAAAACCAAAGTACTAATGGCAATTTTCTCTGTTGTATGTCTTTGTTTCTTTGCACTGAGAAGTATGGATGGGAGCAGCAGCATGCACAGGCCAGGGATATTGGGATTTAAGGATAAAGTGTCAGCACATGCTTGAGTATGCACAGGTGAGGCCATCCTGAAACATGGGTTGAAACCACACTCATCCTCCAGCCCTGAGACTGCCTCCCATTGCCTCTCACATTCATTGACATTGGGGCAAGATGGTTTCTGACTTCAGCCCCAATCCTTTCTATATGTGGGAAGTTTTGGGCTGTTTGTCCCCAGAAGTTATCTTTCCTTCCAAAAAACCAAAATCCCAGCTACCTTCTGGATTTCATCCCAGATTGAATAGCTGCTTGTTTCAGCAAGAGTTGTCTGCGCAGTAACAAAAATATTCATCTTCATTTTAGAGCAGGAAACATTGCAAAAACCAAAACTGGTTATACTTTATGGTTATGTCAGCTGGCTGAAGCAGTCTCACAAAAATAACATTGCTGTCAGAAATGATTGCTGGGATATGGAAACACCAGTGTGTCACAGAGTGTGGAGATTTGGGGACCATTCCACTGCTTCTGCAGCTGCTTTCAGTGGAGAAAGGGTTGAACAGGAACCCATTACTCAATGCCCTGCAGTGCCTGTGCCTACCTGGGATGCCCAGTTATGGCTGAGTGAGCACAAGGACAGCAGGTTGCTGCCTAGGATGGGTGCATTCTCTCAGCCTTCTGCAGCTGCAAACTCACATTTTACCACCTAATGCTGCCCCACACAGCAACAAAGCTGCTAAACCTGGGACTTAGACACATCCATAGTGTGAATTCATTCATTTTTGTCTTGGCCAGGAAAAGCATGATGCTCTGGCAGCTGTGGGAGCTGAGCATGCAAGAGCAGTGATGCTGTGGACACTGATGCAGCCCTGGTGCTCCATGGCCAGCAAAGCTGGGAGGGGAAGGAGGATATGTGCTGAACTTTCACATCCTCAGGTCCCAGTGAGTGCTTGGGGTGGCAGGGGGGACGTGATGTGGCACAGCAGGGCTGTTTCAGTGCCTCTGGCTGGAGAGGGACAGCTGGCTGCTGGCAGGGATATCAACACAGGGCACGGTGACCCTCCCCTCAGCTCCAGGAGGGTATAACATGGAACATCAGGCAGCCATATCATTTATCCTTTTATGAGGCCACTTTGTAGTCTCTGTCAATCCTGGATGACAAGATATGTAGATGGAAGCCAGCATTTGCTCCGTGTCTCAGTTTGCCTGCTCCAGCCAGGCTTAAAGTGCCTTGAGAACAGGCACAGAGACAGGTCCTGCCCCAAAATATGTCACTGCTGGCTGACGCAATCCAGGCAAGAGACAAGGGGACTTAAGACAGCTCATGAAAAATATGCCATGAGACCCTCCTTTAAACCTTGCCTTCAGGCTTTTGGACTTAAAAATAACACACACACACACCGTTGGGACCATTTATGTTTAGCTCACTGGGGGCTTTCTTTCCTGCAGGAATGCAAGGATTAGATGGTCTCCTCTGCGTGTGCAGTGACTCCAGCAGCAAAGTGATCATGTTCTTCTCTCCTAAAGCCCGGGCTGGATTGGCAGCAGCGGTGCCACAGCAGATGCATGAATGAGATTCCAGCCCTCCCAGTCCCATCCCGGCGGGAAGGAGGGCACTGCTGAGCAGGACAGGCCCCGGGGAGGGCTGGAGCAGGGCCTGCTAGCCAAGGGAAGGCTCCAAGAGGAATGTGGGTGACATTCAGGTCTGTTTTGTAGGCAACAAACCCCACTGATTGCAATCCCCCGATTTCTGAGGGTCAGACACAGCTGCGTGGCTGAAATTGGTGATGAGTTGCCAGCAGGTTTCAGTGCACTAAAGTGGGAATGAGGGCAGAAAGTGGCTGCAGAGTTTTGTTAATTAAGGATGTGTTAGATAGGCAGGTACTTAACAGGATGCAGAAAAATCATTTGAGTTGGGAGTGTGACACTGGCTGGAATATTGGCTGTGGCTGGGGGATGTTGAGGGCTCATAAACCTCAGAGATGCCCTCAGAGATGAGCTCTCTTCAATACATCAAAACAGTATGTGGGGTAAAACAAACAATGCGTTGTCCAGTGCTGGCTCAGCTCCATTTTCCTTGATTAAGCACTTTTTTGGTCATGTAACAATTGGAGGTAGTCGAGAAGATAGAAATAAAAGAAGAGTTTTACTGGGAGAGGCCTAGAATGAGCATCCACACAACCTAAGAGCAGGTTTACATTTCAGAGCACACTTGAGATTTGGCTCTGCATCACAGCAGAAGACAACGTTGTCACAGGAAGACACACTTGTGTCTCCATCCCTCAGGGCACAGATGAGTGATGGAGGAGTGTACCAGAGCAAGCCTGTCTTGCCTGGAGATCATCTTGCAGATAGAGGGAGGCAAATCTTGTTCAGAAGGAATTTCATTATCAGGGACAGTGAGGCTGGAGCAGGTGCTGGCTGCCATGCTGGGTGTTGATGTGCTTTCCCAACCCTACATCCTCCTTCAGGAGCAGTCCAGCCATCCAGCCAGAGGGATGTGGCAGCAGGCACTGCTGAGCTCTGGTCTGTGCCCTTCAGCAAATGATTCACAGAGGAGCTGGGGAAGTTGTTTAAGCCCAGATAACACAACACTTCCCCATCCCTCCACATCAGCCAGGGAATAAGTGCTGCCTGTCAGAGGTTGCTGAGATTGCCATGATTTTCTCCTGCAGGTTCAGGCCTCCCTAGTGTCTCCTTCTTGTGCCAACTCACCCATTTTGGGGTCTAGTCAAAACTCCTTCACACTGGTGCCTCTTAACACATTTCACCTCCAACAGGGGTAAGAGCTGCTGCTGTTCCTTTGGGTGACAGGTCTCCTAAGGCACTGCTTTTGGAGGCTCTGTCACTGTATCACTCATGGGGAATAGCCTCCTCCAGCTCACTAGACTGCATTGAGATAAGCAGCCTCCCTCCAAATTCCTTCAGCCTCCTATGATCTTTATGGAGCAATTTGTTATGTCAAGTGTAGGATGTAGCATGGGACACCAGGGCCAGTAGTCCTTAAAATGTGCTTGTTGGAGAAGGAGCACTTTGCAAAGGTGAACTTGAGGTGAGAGGAATGCATAGCTCAGGTGTCAAATGCTGTGCTGGAGAAGCATTTGGTGATGAAATAAAGATCAGTAAACTCTGTTGTGGTGGCTGGCTTGAGAGATCAAGTATTGCCTTTGGGCTAACTGTAAAAACGTGCAGAATCTAAAAGCACATGGGGCTGGTGAAAGAGAAAAGTGGTAGATGATCATTCATACCAATCTAATAAGGCTGGAAATAATTTGAAACAAATTAGAGGTGGAAAACAAAGAGTCAAATAAAAAAAAAAGAAGGTAGGAAAGAACAACCTGTAGGTATTGCTAATATTTCTTGTCCTGTATGAGAGAAAAAATTTCCTCATGGATAATTGGACTCTCCAGCCAAGTAAGAATGTGTAATTGTAATTCATGTGGAGAAGAAATTGTTGGTTGTCATCATTAGTGATAATATATTAGTACTGGATGTTCTGATGAGGGCCCTCTGTGGTCAAGTAAACATGCCTGCAAGGCTTAGCAATAGTCCCTTCCTTTGAGAGAGCACTTAATTACATCTAGAGAGACCTATTGCACCTTCAAACATGATAAATTACCACTGCTAAGCTTCTGACACTGGAGTTGCCAATCTGCTGAGCAGTGGTAGGGATCAGGAGACTCAGTAGGTGGTTCCTCAGTAAAGTAGAAATCATTGCCACCATCTGAGTCTATCCTTAATGTGTTTTATTTTCATACACCTCCTCATCTTCTGGGTCTGAGCTGGCCAAAACACACACATGCTTTTCTTCTCTTCTGACCTCACAGCCCCTTGCCAAGGTGCAATTCCCAAGAGACAAAACACCAGGAGAAGGTCTGCCACAATTGTTGACCCAGCTCTCAGGATGAAAGGAGGTAGCTCACTCAGCAGGTGTTCACAGGACTAAGCAACCCAGGAAGATTCATGAAAAAGCCTGTGTTCAACCATTTCACCTCAGGACAGCTGCAGAGGTATTTACCAGAGAACTTTCACTGCTTCAGAGGGGAAGAGATTGTTTCTGCCTTATGAGTCTCTTGCAGAATCCAGCTTGAAGAACAGCAGAAACCCCTGGTGATCCCTCAGTATTTATGCAAATTGGCTCTTAATGGGGCAAAAATAACTTCAGAGTGTTTTTTCTGGTCACCTTTCTGCCTTGCAAAGTTTTACCCAGTGGTCCCTATTAAAACATTCCTGGAGAGCCGTTGGGGTGGCACTGTTCAGGCAGGCCAGGGAGAGTTCAGAGGAGCAAACAGGCTCTCCTGATGCAAATGAGCCCTCTGAAATAGCTGGAAAGCTCTTTCTTGTGGGCTTTGCTAAATATCATGGTCTAAGGAGCTCTTGTGTGTTCCTTTGTCCTGGCTGCATGTGCTGGATGCACACCCTGGCATGACGTGGTGCTGTTTGTCCAGGCTGCAGGTTGGGCACCCAAATTAAACCAGCACAGACTCACTGAGCTTGTGAAAACAAGAAGTTCATAAACCACTTTCAGGTGTACACCGAGTCACACGGGCATGGGTCTTGCTTGGGCTGCATTTGCCTTGGTTTCATAAAGTCATAAGATCATTAAAGTTGGGAAAAGCTTTTAAGATCATCAAGTCCAACCATTAATCCAGCACTGCCAAGGCCACTACTAAAATATCCCAGCTGCCACATTTGCATGTCTTTTAAATTCCTTCAGGGATGGTGACTCCACTGCTTCCCTGGGTAGCCTGTTCCAGTGCTTGACCACCCTTTAAGTGAAGAAATTTTCCCTAATATCCAATCTAAACCTCCCCTGTGCAACTTGAGGCTGTGTCTTCTCATCCTATCACTTGTTAAATGAGAGAGGAGACTCTCCCCCCAACTACAACCTTTCAAGAAGTTGTAGAGAGCAATAAGGTCCCCCTTTAGCCTTTTTTCTTCAGATTGAACAACCCCAGGTTCCTCAGCTGCTCGTCATCAGATTGGTGCCCCAAGTTCCCTACTGGCTTAGGCCTGGTGGCTTCATTGCCATATAAACATGACAAGAATCCCATTGAAAGTGTCTGTGTACTTACATTAGGGCTTGAATACACAACAGTGGCACAACAGGTCTGCTCCTAAAATCAGATCTGTTTCCTTCAAGTAGCTGTACAGAAAAGACCAGAGAGGCATGGTCCTGGGCAAGTCTGGAGCTCTCTGCTTCAGTCTGCTGCTGGCACAGGAGCTAAGCTTGCTATGAAGTGCCAGAAACCCCTGTGATCACTTAAAAGGAGAGTGATGATTTCCCTCAATGACTCAAGGGAAATCAGGCAGGTGAAACCCTATGAGTGAGGTCCTAATTCATCAAAGTCTTTCCCCACAGGTCAGCATATGGTCTACCCTAAAATACCAATATCAGCCTGATAATGATGTGTCTAATGTTGAGCAAGAGCATTTTCCCAGCTCAGTGCCCATGCAAATGGACAGTCCCATGAGAAAACATCACTGAGAGCTCCCCAGCCTTGTTTGTCCTGAGACAGCAGGGACTGCAGTGACAGAGCTTGATCCAGTTTGCATGACAGGATTTTTTATCCCTGGCAGCCAAGCCAACAAAGCCCACAGCACACATGCAAACCTGCAGAGAGCATTTCTGGACTAGGTGATCAGGCCATAGTGGTTTGGAGCTACTCAGGGTGTGCTAGACCACCCCAATGGTGCAGTCATTACATCCTTGGTGGAGCTGGGGAGAGCAGATGGAGTGAAGAACATTTCCATTGCTGTGAGCCTCACCTCCACTGTGGCACCCAGCTGCAAACTGCCTCTAGGCAAAGAGAAAGTGTTGCTGTGTAATCTTAGTTGCTTTTTGTCATACTTTCCACACTGGTTCATATCCTGTTCTCTTTTCACTGTAGCTCTCCTCTCCCTGCCTCTTCCAAGCCTGATGCCCTGCCAGGATATTTCCACTGGAAATCTCCCTGCCTGAGTCCCTGTACCCTGCCTGTACCCTGCGCAGGATGAGGGTACTCAGTGACGTTTATTTGCCCCAGGGCATCGGGGCTCGAGGCTCTGGTTTGCTCCTGCTTGCCTGCACATTCCCTCCTGGGATAACAGTATTGTCTCAAGGAGAGGCTGGCTGGCGCAGGTAGGGGATCAGGAAACTTGTTTGGTCATGCTGTAATCAGAGCAGGAACTCTCTTATCTGCCCTTATCACGCAGTGCTGCAGTGCAGCTTCCCCAACACAGCAGATCCTCCAGACCCTGCCAGCATGGGACCAGGGACCCAGCACAGCATTGCTACCCAGAAATGGACCAGGCTGTCCTCCCTGTGCTGACAGCCCAGTGTTCTGCTTCCCTGAGAATCCTATAAAAGCATGGAGAGAAGGGAGAAGTGCAGGGGAAAACCTGTGCATTCTTTGCAGCTCCAAATCTGAGGCCAGCTGCTCCCTTCAAACAGCACTGCATGCAAAAACTGAACCTGGTCATGCTGCAAACCCCAAAGAAGGGGGTTTGACTACCCATGAACCTGCCCAGGGAGCATCAAAATGCCTTGGCATGGGACACTTTGGAGAACACCCATCAGCCAGGATCTCCCAGTGTTGCCTTATCCTACAGCCAGCCTTCCTGTGCTCATGTCATCTGCTTAGGAGTGAGCTTGGAGAAAGCTAAGCCCAAGTTTTGGACTGCTTGAGGGATCCAAGTTAAGATACAAACTTCATCACAGTGTTTTCTACCCTTCCAAATCCTGCCTGGTGCTGACTGCCCAGTTTCTGATGAGGAGTGAAGGCAAGTGCCAGGTCTGCTCTGTACTGCAGCCCTTGTTACAGAGGATGGCCTGTTCCAGGCAGTGGCAACCAGGAGCAGCTAATTAACCCTGGTCATATTTGAAATAATTGCTGTGCAAAACAGAGGCACACTAGGCTGGTCAATGCATGCCCTGTTCATGGTCAGTTGTGTCCTGGTACTCCTGGGCAGCCAGGGTTTGGTGGTGCTTCACCTGGACCTCTCCTTTTCCATATGGAGGGGTGGTGAAGGTGAAAACTCCCACCCTGAGATATGCCCAGTGCTTCCCTGCTGTCAGCTCTGTGCACGTGTGACATGATGAGGCAAGAAAATGAAACAGGAGTGGGAATTTCTGATGGCATTTGAGCAGAAGGAGAGGTTGGTCTTTAGAAACTCTGGGTTCAGGCTTGTTTCTGCACTGCCTCTTCAGAGGAAATATTTCCAGATTTTTCCAAGACTCTAAGAAAAAAAGCTGTTGAGCTCAGCAAATGTATTTCAGTGTTTTGCCTCAGACCTTTCTCACTGTGAAAATACTGTGATATTCAAAAATATAGGGACAAGCCAGCAGTTGCAAGCTTTGTGCTGGGCCCAAGTATGGGCAAACTGACATGGAACTGTTGCTGTCATAGCACCAATTGTATCTTCCTCCCTTTGGTACCCTTGGGGTTGCTGTGGCTGACAGCATCTTTATGGACCTTCCCCAAACCCAAGAATAAACAGAGTTTTCCATCATGTGAGGACTGCTGTGATTTATTGCAGAATAATCTATTGAAAACCAGTGGAAGAACTGTCAGGATGGCGAGAGGGGGTCACAGTGTCCTGGACAGGGACTGAAAACAAATGGGGCAGGAGGCTTTAGTGCAGAGCTGGGACATGGAAACAGAACAGATGCAAGGAATAATCCTTAGGTTCAGCAAAGCAAGCTGCTGGTTTCAGGTTTGGGCTGCAGGATTGAACCCAGTAAGGCAAGTAAAATACTGCAGAGGAGCAAGCAAAGACTGTCATGGAAAGGAAAGCACCAGTGGTTGTTTGTCTTCCCCTCAGTGTACTGCAAGGAACATCAACAGCTAAGCTGCATCTCATGGGCTGGTCCTGCATCTGAGGCATTGCCAGCATCCACAGGTCCATCTTGTCTATTACTTTACAGGAAATCACAGCAGCTCTTCACCTGATGGGAAGTCTCTGTTTGCTCTTGGATTTAGGGGCAGGGGAAGGCTGAAGGCTGGCTGGGACAAGATTGAATGTGTTTGCACATTCCCTCCCCTTGTAGGATTGAATCCCTGTCAGCCCAGTGATGGATGCACTGCTGAGCCAGTGTATCTGATAACCACAATCATTAACTAAATTGTTGGAGGGTCGGGGGTTGGAGGGCCAAACACCATCCCTGCTCCAGCTTTTATAAGATTCCTTTGTGGCACTGTGTGTGAGCACAAGCCATGTGGGCAGGGAAAGCCACTGCCAGGCCCTGCCATCGTGGCTGAGCCACAGGGGACATGGTGAGCAAGGGACAAGATGTTTGCACAAGGATGGGGAGAAAATGGAAAGGCTTGGGTGACTCAGGCTGTGGATCTGCCCTGTCTTTGGGAATGAGTGCAGGGTTTCCCCACACTCACATCTTCGTTTGCCTTTCCTTTCTGCAGAAGGAGAAAGAGCACTGTGGTTGAACTGGCTTCCACTCCTCTTCTTCACTGCCCTCCCCCTCCTCCTTCTCTGGAAAAGGTCATTCATGGGCCTCTCTCCTCACTTCATCAGGGCCTCCCTGCAATTTCTTTCTCTCACACACATGCCCAGGATCTTTTCTGGAGAATTGCCCTCCACTGACTTACATCTGATGCACAAGCACGTGCTGATCCCAGGGAGGCAGTTACCTTCCCAGGCAGATGTCTCCAAGTGTTAAAAAACATAATCAGCTGCAAGCTGGGATGCTCCTATTCATCCTGGAGGGCAAACTGCAGAGGAAAGAAAGGGATGTGACTGTCCCCTGGCTCTTTATGGAGGGTCTGTTTCTTAAGAGGCTATTGAACCAGATTCAATGCACCACTGAGGCATCTAAGAGGGGATTTAAGGACTTAAAATTTGCCTGTGGGCACCAATACACACTTTGTGAACAAATGGCTGGGATGCTGAAAAGGTTATCAGGCTGACAAAAGAGGGGGAAGAAGCAATCAACTCACATTGGAGCAGAAAAGAGAGAATGAGAATAGGATAACATGGCAGCAGGATGCTCAGATGGGCCCAAGACTGAGAGAAAAAACCCTGTGATGAAATTCCTGAGCAGAGACATGTGCTGCCCAGCAGCTTCGGGAAATACACTGGAAAAAGTGTAGAGGGAAAATGTGTGATATTAAGTACATCCACTTCAGTGACTAAAAATACTTTTGCTCATTCTTCAGTGTCACAAGAAGACATTTTTGTCATAGCTTATTTAGACAGCTGCCTGCAAATAATCAGGTTGAATCCTATTCTGTCAGTAACATTAAAAAAAAAAAAAAGAAAAAAAAAAGAAAGGAAAAGAAAAGAAAATGCCATTCCTTAAATAAATTCAAACTTTCTGTGGGAACATGTAGCTTTCAACCAAAAGTGACTTTGCTGGAAGTTGCACTGGCACTTTCTTGCCAAGGTCAAGATATTCTCTCAGCCTTTTCCAAGAGCCTTTTTCTTTTTTCCTTTTTTTTTTTTTTGAAACAACTTGTCATTAATTTTTAATGCATATTCTATTACAAACAGCAGTGTACTTCAGAAAACACTAAGCCTGGAATAAGGAGCATTGATTGTATTGATGGAAAATGTTCTTCTGACACATGAAGTCCCTCTTGTACCTTTCCAAGGAGATTTCAAACTTTTTTTTTTTTTTAAATTATGTTTTGGTTTGGAAACAGCATTCCAAACTCAGATAGGTTTCAAAATCAAGTAAATTTGTGTCCCTCTACACCACCAGCAAAGGAAATTCTCATCCTGTGTAATTTTACTAATTTCTCCCAGAGACCTGTGTAATTTTACTCATTTCTCTCCACAGACCTGTCATCACCAGCACTGCTGCCAGGCAGAGGGACAAGGAGTGGCAGAGCTGGCAGAAAGCCACTTATGGGCCGTGAGGAATGGGAAAGTCTGCAAGGAAAAAACATCAACCACCCCCAGTCATGGACATTCTTAAACTAAAAAGCCACAGGTATCCAAACTGAGGACACAGGGCCCTGCTGCAAATATATCAATACCCAGGTGGCTTATCATCAATATGATTGCAGAGACTATTCCTTGGGGAACACGTGTGAGAAGAGTGGGAAGCAACAGGGTGGGTTTAGAGACCCTGTGGGCCTCCCTTGGTGAGAGGGGTGCTGTGAGCAGCACCTTCTCCGAGTTCTCTCCAAACAGTGCCCCAGGCTGTTTGTGGTCTGGGCACTGGCTCAGGAGGGCTGTGCTACAGATCTGTGGCTGTATTAACCCTGCTGCTTAGTGACCTTTGACAGGAGACAACCTGGCTGCAGTCCCTGGGGAGGTGCAGGCAGAAATGGAAGCAGAAGATGGCTGGAGAGGGACCCAGGGGATATCAATTTTCATGGCACAACACAGTGGGGAGAAAAAAAACCTGCTGAAAAGCAGAATATTCAAAGGTACTTTTCTTCAGCAGCTCCTGGAGCGACTCCACTCCCAGAAATGTCAGACTGGCACTGGGAAGCCTCACTGCAGGCTGTCCAGCACAGTCACAAACTGGAAGGAAGGAGACTCTGCAGAGAGGATAGCAGCTGAAGGACTAGCACAGGCACACAGGGGAGCCCAGATTAGAGGGGAGCCCAACTCCTGGGCCATGGAACACTTGCCAGACAGGTTCTCTCATTTGCACCTCCAAAATTTGGGGGCTTTCCATGAATACAGCATCTGCACACCACAATGTTTGTGGAAAGCGATGCCCGTGCCTAGGGCTGGTCCTCAGCAGCAGAGCTGGGGTGCTGGTCATGCTCTGAGGCCAAAGGCAGGCTGGCCATCCCTCCCTGACAGCTGTCTCCAGATCCAAACATGAGCCCAGGCCTAGGGAGCAAGCCTGGGAATGTTCCTGTGTATGGGCAGAAGCCAAGCAGGTGCTCTCAGAAGTTCTCATTAACACTTCATCAAGAACTCAGCTTCTGGATAAAATGGGGAAGGCAGAAGAAAGAAGCTGCACTAAAAGATGGCCTTATGGAGTAAGTTTTTAACACATGTTCCTCTCCTGTTCCCTTCTGTCCTGCACAAAGAGGCCTTTGGCCCTTACTCAGCAGCTGGCTGGTGTCCCAGTCCCACTGCCCGTGTGTGGGCTCCAAATCCTCTGCACTTGACTCCTCATTTGGGAAACCACTCTGAGGTCACTTGGGAAATTTGGCACCTGGAGGTTTCAAAACTGTGTCTGACTCAGAGGTGCAGGAGCTGCTGCCATGAGCTTGGTTTGTGAGATGACTATGCACAACATCTCTGACATGAGAGCTGATTAATGCCACCCAGGCCATTGCTGAAGTGTTTGCTGAATCACCTCTCTCCTTTACCTAAGATAGGTACTTTTCTTATTATTTATTACTCATAAGGAAGACAAGTTTGTCACATTTGTAAACCTTGGGCTGCTCTGTGGCATCCAAACAGCTTTGCAGGAAAAGGCTTCTTGGTCTCCTGTCCAGATCAAAAGCAACAAGTATTAAATGTTTCTTCTGAAGAAGAAAAAAGGATTCACAGCAAGGCGAGTGTTCCTGTGCAAAGACTTTACATTTTAAAGGAGGAATGATTTGACAACCCAATAGACCTCACACAATGCCCCTTTTCAGTGACATTATTTTGTGGATTGGTGGATGAAATGGTGAAATGTTCCTTGCTGGAGTCAGCCAGCTGTGGGCAGAGGATTCTTAAATTGTCATCTGAGACCCAACACTGCACAGAGGGCAACAAAACACTTCCAACCAAGCTAATAATTCCCAGGAAGGAATTTGTTTGGTGAATGTGAGCAAGATGCCCAAGAATTCCTTGGAGTTATTGATTATGGCCTTGGGTTTTTCTTGGCAAGTTGTGGGTGAAGAGTTTTGTTGGGCTTTTTGTTGTTGTTGTTGTTTTGGGTTTTTTGGGGGGTTTTTTTTGAATTTCAGGTGCATTCTGATGAGAAATGCTGGATGTGGCCTATATTTGAACTGAATAAGACAAAGGACCTGCATTGAGACAGGACTTTCTGCAGCAGGAAGGACAATTCAGTGAGGATCAATAATTGTGTCCAGGGAACAGAAATGGGAGATGAACTGAGCTGCTAGACAAGACACCAGGCCAGGCACTAGCTGGCTAGGGAGCCAAGGGGGCTTTCTCCCTGCCCCTGATGCAAACCACCAGTGTTCCTGGCTCTTCTCCACCCCAGGCAAAGCCAAAGGCACAGTGAGGTGAGCGTAGAACTTGGGTTTTCTTGGGAAGGAGGGGAGCTAGAAGGGGTCTGCCCACCCTGCACACCAAACTGAACACAGAATGAAGGCTGCATGGGGGGCTTCCTTTTAGTGTTGAGCTAAGAAACACGTGGAAAGGAGACCTCTTTCTCCAGTGAGCATTGCTGGCTGTCAAATCCTACATCTTGAACTTTCTCACCCCAGTCTTCTCTCAGAGATTTAGGCCCTAAAAGCACTGACATAACTATGCACAAATAGCCAGATTCTAGATGGTGAGACGTTGTTCCTCCAGCATTCAGGTGCTGTTGGTGTTTTTATCCTTTTCCTTTTTAATGGCATTAGAAAAGCCCCTACACTAGTGCTTAGAGCCTGCTCCACCTTCAGTGTTGAGTCAATATCCCTCCTTCCAGCATGGACTCCAAACACCACAGGCTGCTCCCCACAGCTCTGTCATCAAACCTGTCCTGGCTGGTCAGGGATAACGTCTGAGATGCCAACACCCATATCCAGTGCAGAACTGGGCCCTGAGTTGTTTCTCTGCCCCCATGTTGTATTTTCATCACATTTATCAAGTCATGCCATCTCTGAACAGCACATGGGTGTTTTGTCAGGTTCCACATAGATAAAAAAACTATCTTTTCTTTCCATCTTTTAAAACCTGCTGTTTGTTCTTTACTCATTTCCTTTTACTGATTACATCTGCTGCAGAAATGAGCCGTTGCATGGTGGCTCCTCTGAGCTCCTGGAGGAACTCTGCTCTTGGGCACCGTCCTACAGAAACCATCAGCTCCTTATCCAGGGTGGCCACCTCCCCTGAAGGTGCTTGCTCAGCACCTGCTGTCCATAGGATCTCAGCCACAGGAGGGTCTTATCCCAAAGTTTGGTCACAGGCCCTTTCCAGAGCCTGAGGAAGGGATGAAACATCCCGAGTTTTGGAAATCATTTGTGGGAGACCAGGTTTCTGATGCTGATTGGCAGGGATGTATGCTATCCATCATGGAGGTAAGAGGCAGGGGAGAAAGGCAGACCTTAGAGGCTTAGAGCCTCCTTAATTTTAGCAAAGAGGATTGAGAGACAGCTTGACACATACGCTCTGAAAGGGTGAATATTTTCAGCTCTTCTGGGATCTGCAACATTACCAAGGCATAGAAGGACAAGGATTTTTGAACCAAAAGGAAAGCACATGAGTGAACAATGATGGTGACCGTTTCTGGGACAAAGAGAAAGAGGTCCCCCATCTTCCAGTATCTTCAGAGCAACATGAGCTTCCCGTGAAACAAGGTACTGGGTTCAAGTGACTGAGCTCAGTGATCTGTGTAAATCCAGATTTAGCAATTCCTCCTGGCCATAAACACTACGACCCTGCTGGTTCTCACAGTTTACCAGTGGGAAAGGGCCGAATTTGGTAAACTCAGACATAAATGTCACGTGCTATATTTATACAAACCAGTGCAGCTCTCTCCTTGTAGGGGAGCAACCCTGTCCCCATGTGGCAGCAGTCACTCATCAAAGGCTAGCAGCAAGTCTGGGATGGGGGGACAGTCCCTGGGAGGGTGGCTGGAAGCTGTCCACAGTTGTCTGGTTGTAGTGGTGGTGCTGGCATCCCAGACTGGCCTCTCCTGTCCCAAGGAAGCTCAGAGGCACAGAGGGAGGATTCTGTGCTCCCAGAAAGGCACTTGCAAGAAGTCCAGTGTTGGCAGCATCCTGAAGCATCTGGCCAGGAGCCTAACACAGAGGGGAGTGCTGTTTCTGAAGACAGTAGATAAACAGCATTCACATGGCTGTGACCAGATCTGATGTTGCTCTGCTTAGTCTCACATTCATATAAATGCAGTTCTTAGAAAGCCCAGAGAGACCTAAGCTTTACCAACCCACTGATCCCTGAAATAACAAAAAAATCCAGATGTAAAACCCTGCAAGAAATATAAACTTTGTAACTCCCTAAACCCACTTTTGTTCCAGACTGTTGCTCTTGCAAGACAGAAGAGAATTTCCAGCTTTTTTCTGGAACTCAGTTTCACCTGCTGTGCAGGAATCCTGGGCACCAGCCCTCTGCCTGTTCCCTGCAGGTAACACACATGTGCAGCCAGAAATGCTGCTAACCCACCTGAGTTTCAGCACTATTTTTTTTTTGTGAGACTCATGGTATTAACCAGGCCTCCTCTGAAAGGATCTGGAGCGTGGAGGGTAATGCAGGAGCAGTGTGAAACCCATCGAGTGGAGGGAGTAACCCGAGCAGCAGCATCGCCATGGCGATGGAGATAAGGGGCAGCTCTCACACCACAGCTGGTGAGTGACATAGTTCCTAGCCCTTTCAATGCCTTGAAGTGTTTTCCTCCTTGACTCAAACTAGAAGTACCACAACTTAAAAACAATTAATATCTCCTTGGAGGAAAAAAAAAAAAAAAAAGAAAAAGCGGCAATTTTTCCTTCTATTTTTAAGTCTCACTTCACCACAATAGCTCCAATATTTCACTCCTGACTCAAAGACAAAGTCCGAGGGAGCAGGATATGCTGTAGGGTATCTCTCTTGCCACACTATTCGTGTTATTTTCAAGTTCCTCTCTCCAGGGTTGATCTTGGCAGCAGATCACAGTGCTGCCGCAGCACAATGTAAACTCGAGCCATTGTTACTCCATCTCCCACTCCTCATCGCTGCAACAACATTTCCCCACACGCCTCCCTGAAAATTGTTGCATGTCCCGTCCTGCTTCCCACCCCCCTTCAAAATCCATTAGGCTGCTGCAGTTCAGCTATTCATCCAGCCTCCTCAGAGGCACTGAAATAAAGTGGTTTCTCTTTGCTGGCTGATGTGCAGGGTTTTGGGAACGGGGCTCAGTGACAGCAGTGGGTGGCTGTGCTGCTGGGCTGCCCAATGTTTCATGTCATGTGCACCAAGCAGGCAGAAGAGGGTAGTAGGGAAGTGGGCAGCTGTAAAAAAGGCCTTAAATTGCTTCATTTTCTTCCATCACCTGGTGAAGGCACAGTTGTGGGTATGGTATGGGGCCAAGGAGGTGACCCCTTCACATGGGATCAGCCTGTTGTGCTGCCTGAGGAGTGTACCAGGGTTTGGATCAATACAGCCAGGGGGCTTTGGCTGATGGAGCCAGAACTCAGGATGAGTTGCAATATCAACAGAGAGCTCAGGGCCTCAATCCTCTTCACTGGAGACTGGTAAGTGGCAGCTGTTGTTGGGGCTTTTCCTTACAACTTTGAGGCCCTGATATACATAAATATGATGCATATATACGTGTGTGCTCACTCTGCCAACAGCACAAAGCCAAAGGGCACTGCACTGAATCAGCACAATGCTGAACCTCAGCTGACCCACATGGCTTCACATGAGTGCTTGATACCCTGGTCCCAGCAGCTGCAGCAGCAGGAGGCTCCAGCAGCAAACCCAGCCCCATCCCCAGAGAACTCCTCACAGCCAGGCTCTGCCCAGGCTGCTGGTGGATGGCACCCACGATGGGCTGGGAGCAGCGATAAAAGTGACGTCCGTGGGAGTTCACCGCCAACTTCAGTGAAACAGGATCAAGTCTTCAGTCACTTGGCAACCTGCTTTATCAACCTGAACTTGTATCTCTCTCTGCTGCTGTTTTTCCAAGGGCTATTCATGGTTCAAAGCTGCAGACAATGCTGCTCCTTTCTTCACTCACTCCCACCTAGTTATCTCTGGCAGAGTGTGACTCTGGAGAGAAGCAATTTGAGAGAGGAAATACATTGGAGATGGAAATAGCATGGATGATACAACAAGGAGTTGACTTTCTTGTTTCTATCTTATTCAAGATTATGTTTCCTGGCCAAATCCCTGAAGACATTCGAGTTGTTCTAAAAATTATAAAAGGAACAAAAGAAAATTTTTCATGCATATTGTAGAGAATCCAGAATGATTCTGCTGATTTCCAAGGCGTAGAAGTGGGAAAAAAATGGGGGTTGGCACTTGGCCCTTGGCTAAAGCATGAAATATAGGGAAGGCCCAGGGGCCTGGAGGATACAAATGTGGGTGTGTCCCAATCAGATACATACATGGGAACATTTGTGTCAGCATCCCAGTCCATAGCCCTTTGGAAAATTCATCTTGGGCTATTCCATTTCATAAAAATTCAGTATGTGGACAGAAAGTTATAGAAACAGATAATTCTACAAATAACACCATAACAGGACAGGGTTTTGTTGAAAGAAATGGCTGATGAAACCCAAAGCCACAGGTTTCTAACCTTGGGTGTGCTCCTGTTCCTTGGAATCTTGCTGAATCAGCTCATCTGCATGGTGAGGAAGTTTGTCTTCTTGTCCTGGGCTTACCCCGAGTTTCCTACATTTACACCAGAATTTGGCTCAGGAGCTCTCCCACTCTTCATTCATGGAAAGGTGCAGTAAAACAAGTGCACACAAACCCAACACAATTTTTATAGCAAGGGTTTTGCAATCTGGAAAGGACTTTTCTCGAAAGACTAAAGTCACCCTCCCATGGGTGAATCTGATTGGATTGATCTGATATTCTGAAAAAAGGTACACACGGACATCAGCTATGTGATAAGATTGCAATGAATTAACAAAATTAATGAAGAATGAACAGAATAAAAAAAAATACAGGAAAGTTTTAAAAACAATAACCTTGAGAAAAAAAAAAGTCCTATTTTTCCCTACTTAGCTGACCTGCAGAAATTAAGGCTAGAAGGTCTCATACGCCCCAGTGGGATGGTGCAGTGGCTCTGTTTGGAGCAGTTCCCTGAGGATGGAGGGTGCTCAGGGAAGCATCCCATGGACAGAGCTCCTGTCCTGCCCCACCTCCTGGGACACTTGCACTGGCCAGGACACTGGGGTGCAAAGTGGAACCAGGACATGAACTTATCCCCTCCATACCACTGGGGCTGTGTGCTGGAAAACCTCACTGAGAGTAGCTCTGAAGAGATCCAGAGCTGCCAAAATGCCCAAACTGAAACTTTCTGTCTATTTTAATCTAATCTAGGATGATTGCAAAGCTTTTTCCTGCCTGATCCCAAATGGATTTTCAGGCAGGGAAATTTACGAGAAGTAAACAGCTAGAGTTAAATAAACACTTGCAGGCCTCTGGCTATCCTGGCAGGGGACAAAAAAATCACCCAAAAACCAAAAAAGAAAAAAAAAGAAAAAAAAAAGAAGGAAAGGAAAGGAAAGGAAAGGAAAGGAAAGGAAAGGAAAGGAAACCTGACAGCAAATATTAGCAGCAGATTTTTAACAGGTAGAGGAATTATTGTATGTATCTAGGAAAGAAAACAAAACAGGCACTCCTAAATCACCAGTGCTGATTTAAACATGAGGTTTTAAATATAGTGTGTGAGCAGCAAATGAGTTCTAATTGAGGAGAGCTTGTAAACAAACAACAGCTTTCATCTGCAGCATCACGCATGATACAGGCCCTGTGCTGGGGCTGGACTGTGCTGCCACAGCCCAGTCCTGACAGTGGAGATGGGAATGAGCTCTGAGCTCCTTCAGGAATGTCAAGGTGTCCTGTAGCAATGAGGAACAACAAACCTGGACTCACACTTCTCAGGGTCTGGATGGGCAAAAGGAGAAGTGCCAGATCAGTGGACCAGGCATGCACCAGGATCCTGGGGCTGCTCCTAATCCAGGTGCTGCAGGGACTCAGAACATTTGGGAACAGTTAGCCTGCCATGAGGGTCACTTTTTAAAGCCACTTTAGAGAGATCTAATTTCTCATGAAATAAGAGAGGTGAGGGCCCTTTCCAGCACCTGTGTGGGCATCTCATCTGTGCCACAGTCACTCATCATCTCCTGCTCTGGACCAAGGCCTGCTTCAAGGTCTATCAAGCACCATGAAGTGGCTGAGGAGCAATCTGGGAGTCAGAAAAAGGAGGGAATGTGGCTGGGGGGCAAGCCCAGGTGAGAGACAGCTGGGGCTGTGGTCAGAAAGGAAAAATCTGCTGCAGCAAAGCATGCACAGTTAATGCTCAGCCTGTGATGCAAGAGTGGGGGAGATACAGCATGTCAGGAAACATCTACACAGTGCAGATACAATCAGGCTGAAAACACACAGAGCATGCCAAGGAAGTAACCTTGAATGTCTGCTGGTATTTTTCTCTGGGAAGCAACAACAGGATATTACAAAAGGACAGAAGCATGGACATGGTTGCCAGTTTCTTACCGAGATACATAAATTACCTGCCCTGGAAGTGAGCATGAAAGGGAAAAATGTTTATGCCCAGTTCCAGACCAGGGCTCCTTAAAAGGCCAGCCCTGGCTCCACTTGTAGCAGTGCCCCACTGAGCTGTCACAGTCAGCTGGAGGTTTTGGCAGCAGGTTGGTCACATTCAGCATTAGAGCTCAGCTTTTCCACAGGGTGTGCAGGGAACAGGCCTTGGAAAATGCTCCCAACTGCAAGAGGGATGTCCTGCACCATGCACACTGTGTGTGTCAGGCAGCTGCTGCTGGGAAGAAGCAGCTAGCCTGTATTCAGATTTTATTTCTAGAAGTTTTAATCTCTCTCTGCTCTGATAAACGATTAATCTCTCAGATGAGTCAAACCAGAAACTGGCAAATCAAAGCCAGCCTTGTTTTGAAAACACATTGCCCACAAACCCCAGTTTAGCACCATGCCCCACAGCAGGAGAAACGCAAACCCCAGCAGAATATAGCACCCGCAGCTCCCAACCTTTAGTACCCAAATTTAGGCATGTAGATAGAGCAGCTTAACCCCGAGGATTGCTGGGACCCGTATAGACCACCAGAGTCAATGGAGGCAGCAGGTGCTTGGAAACACTGCGAATCAAAGCACCCGTTTAGGGCACTAAATATAGAGCAAAATTCAAACACCCAGGCTGGAAAATGTCGGCCATGTGCTCCCTCCACTGCCCTGTGGGTCCCACACACCCAGGCTGCTGTCACACCATGCCCCTACAAGGTGCTGGGTCTCTGCTCCCACCACCACTGCCCATTAACAGGTTTTTATCCAGGGTGACACAGTGCAAAGAGGGTTCTCCCCGTCGCTTTTTTGGTGGATATTGCTGCACTTGAGATAACCTCACTGGTTTATCTGCACTGAAAGCCATGTCAGCAGACTGAGAACTCCTCCCTGGGGACCTACCCTGTCTGTGGGGCCTTGGGACCATGCACAAGGGCTGCCTCTGTGCCACCACCCAGGGAGCCTCACCAGGCTGAGGGTGGCATTTGAGGACATCCCAGTGGCCCAGGGAACCCTGGCAGCACCCTTGAACTTCCCAGTGCATGCTTCAAGAACGTCTTGAGAGAGCAGAGCTCTTCACTGTTGAATTTTTTTCCTTCTTTCTTTTTTTTGGTTATAATTTAATTTAAAAAAAAAGAAAAAAGGTTGAAGAGAAATAGGGAGGAGATCTGCTGATCCACACTCACATTTTAACTTGCCCAAGCATTCAACTCCAGCAGTTTTACCTCCCATTGAGAAGCTGCTGCACTCACCATTTCCATTTTCTTTTGGGAAGTGAGGATGAGAAAATACTGCAGCAGTTGAGCCTGTGGTGCCCTGTGGAGGGAACAGCCCTGTCTGGGGTGTTTAACCCTACAGAAGGCAGAGCAGGTCAGGGATATCACCTCAGCCAGAAAAAGGGCTGGTTGGCACATTCCCTGCACAGGCTGACTGGGGGATTGAGCACTGAACAGCCCTTTCTCTCACCCCTTTGCACCTCCTTGTAAGTAACACATGGAGGATTTTGGAGTGGAGCCCAGTCATGCAGACATACATCAGTGAGGGGACCACCAAAGAGGGAAGCACTTAGATAAGCCACAAGGCAAAAGGAGAAACAGATACAAACTGTACCACAATTTCTAACCCATGGAGAGGTCAGGCCCTGGGTTCACAGCTAAAAAGGGTACAAAAGGAGGGACAATCCCCTTCTCCCCCACAGCTATCATACACTATTTTGAAATGATGCTACACCTACATGTTTATTTAACACAGTAACTCCTAGATACACAAAACTGATTTTGAGCTGCTTTTTCCAGCATTTGCAGGTATCAGGACCTAGAAAAGCCCTGCCAGAGGATTTCTTCCACTCCTAAAACAATGAGCTGTCTGAAGCAGTTGTCAGACATGGGTAAGCTTTTCATAAGTGGCAGCCCAGTGATGAACCAGAGCTGATGCTGTCTGATAGATAATGCTGGGGATAAGCCTCCTGGACAGCTCTCTTCACAGTTTGAGCAGCCACATGTCTGCCCAGGGCTGGGCACAGGGCAATGGCCACCAGCCACCCACCCCTTCCTCCTTCTCCCTTCTGCCTCTCCAGCACCAAACCACAAGTGATAGTGGTGCAGCATTAATGTGGCCCTTTTGGCCTCACCTGGAAAAGTGCAGAGCTGTGGATACACCAGTTCTGAGACAGACTGTGCCAGCTGTGACTTGTGGCACAGCTCTTCAGCTGCAGAGAAATTGAAGAGGGATGAACCAGTGCAATGTGGTACCCATGTAACCCTCACCTCTAGACCTTACTGATGTAGCATTCCCCAAAACAGAGTCTTCTTCCACACTCACTGATGCCCACATCCTTTTCAGCCTCCTCACTGCTGGGAAGGCTGCAGGGCTCGTTCCTGTACTGCCTGGTGTGCACAAATCCACCCACTCCAGCCCTGCCCCAAATAAACAGGATCACAATGCTCAGGTCCACTGTGGACCCCTACCCCCCAGTGCTGCTCCTTGCAGACACTCATGGCAGAGTGAGCTTCTCAAGAGATCCCAGCACTCAGAACAGTGGCATTCAGACAGCTTTGCTCTAACAAGAACCAGGAGTGTGCAGAGCCAAGGCACAAAACTACCACCTCTTCTTTCTCATCAGTCTTGAAGCCAACAGGGGTCAAAAAAAGCCCCCAGTGCACCAGGGATGGTTCTGAACAGAGTATAGAACAGTGCTGGCTTTTGTGGGGTGCCCACACATCAGGTGCTGTTCAGTTTGGTCAACCTGACTCCAAAGGGACAGAGAATAATCTGGAAGGACACAAAGATCATACAAGAAAACCAGCTGGAGACCTGGAACAGGTCTGCAAGTGAAAAGAGAAGAGACAGTGACTTTGAACTCCAAGGCTTAGGGAGAAAGTGGTGTCTGCACAGTAAATCCCAAACGTTATGGAGATGGAGAGGGAACAACTGCTTGCTGTTTTTACATCACCTTATTGAGGAGCAGGTTCACAACAAACAGAATGGCTTTCCCACCCAATCCATGGTGCAGTTGTGGAACTCATTGCCACACAATGTTGTGGTGGCCTAAAGCATAAAAAGGATGATATGATGCTACAGAGGAGAGGTGCCTATCAAATATGACCCTAAACTGCTGACTGAAAGAGCTGGATGGATGTGAGAAGGGCTCATGCTGCAATTTGCTGCTGTCTTGCACTTTCTGTAAGCATCTTCCACTGGCCACTGCAGGACAGAGGATGCTGCAGTAGATGGACCTTTGATCTGCACCAGTACAGCTGTTGGCTGAGCAACTTCCACCCACAGGTGAGGCTTCATTAATGAATAGGTGGGGCTATGCCCAGAGTTATGCCTGCAGGCTGATGGCCAAGCCTTCAAAGAGCCTTCTGTAGGCCACAGCAGTTTCCAAACCTGCTCCACAGCTCCCTGCCCAAGCTCCTTTCACAGCCTATCAGCACAGCAAATCTGCCACAGGGAGAAGTCCCCTCCAACCCAAGCCTCCTTCAGATGGGTGGGAGAAAAGATAGGATAGCAGCTGAGAAAGACCCACAAGTTAACAAGTCTCTCCCTACCCAGCAGGGCTGAAGGATTTGCATTTGGTTGGGTGTGTGGTTCTTTTTTTTGCCAGAACATTTGAGAGCAACAGCCTCTCTTGGGAACCCATAGGTCAGAAAACATCGTTCCTTCCTCATCGTGGTCTTGTATCCTTACAAAATGTCACATTTACACCTGCAAAGTGATCCTTCTACCTTATCCACCACTGGAAAACAAGAATTCTTAGTTTGACTTCAACACAGCACATTCATTCCTTCTGTGTCAGTGGTTATAAAGACTAATATGGATGGAGTACACTAATACGAGTGAAAACATGACATCTCCTCAATATTGTGTAAGTTTTCCATTACTTTCTTCCCATCTAGAAAAAAGCTGAAGTAGCTTTGTTTCCAGGGAAAAAAATTAAATGGAGATTTTCTTCTGAGCTTCTAAAGACCCGCTCATTGATCCCTCAAGGAAATAGATTTATGTACTCCTTTCATAAAGATAGTGCAAAGTATCCTTTGAGAAGGATTTCTACAAAATCATGCTAATTGTCTGCAGAAACCCCCAGATTATTAACTTTGAAGCAGGACAGGTGGGTCTCTGTTCAGCTCATTTGTAATGTACACTACCCTGTACATTGTCTGTTTCTTCTTGCTCCAGAAATAGTAAATACAATATAAAGAGGAGATTTGTATAAACCATCCAGATTTCCTAGATAGATGCAATCTAGTTTTTCCAAGGGAAAAGGTGACCCAATGAACCATGAAACTTAAAGATTCTCATAAAAAAAACCAAAATTTCCTACTTAGGAATATTACCTATGACATTCATTTATAAACTTCTGATTGCAAGCACATTTACTATCAAGTGGTTGAAGAAGAGATATTTTTGCACTTCGTCTAAGTCCCTGTCACACTGAAAAATTATATAGAGCATAATGTATACAGAGCAAAAGCAAAAAGTTCCACATATTCACACAGAAACAAGGATAGACTTGGGAAGGATTTAGTCATCTCTCATTCTCAAAGGGACCTTTTGTTCCATTACTGTTTTATAAGCACATTCTTTATCCCACCACCTGTGAAGAAATAAGACCACAGGCCTAATCAGGGACTGCTTTGCAGCACTGAACAGAGCAAATCAGAGAGTCACATAATTTTTTTACAGCAAGAACAATATTGTAAGCTTGATACAAGCACCAGTCTTAGTACTGAGAATGGAGGAAGAACAGAGACAACTTTTACTCCCCTCACCCACAAGAAACCTGCTAAAGGTCACTACTGGACTGCTTAAGGGATGCCAACTGCCCAGGACAACTCACAAGTTACTTGAACTGCTCCTCAGGCTCATCCTTTCTCCAGTCCATCCAAAGAACTAGGATGGCTCACCAGCACTCAATAACCATAAGAGAGTTCAACTCAGTCACATATATATCATATCTGTAATACAAATTCCTCTGCAAATTTGTTACACACTAGCCCCATCCCTTTTGTCCAAGTTTCCTCACAACTAGAATGGCAACTGGTGTCCTCTGCAGCTTTCAGACAGGGACTGAAATGCCTTTCAACCCTCAGCTTGTTCTTGAAAAGGTATGGGCAGAGTGAGTTATTTTGCTGGATAAATTAACTTTCCATCCAAGCACAGTCTGATCTGAAGAGGAATAATTATGTGGCGTGCTGGAGAACAAACCAGACAACAGCAAATAGCCAAAAAACAACTGAGCTCAGCAGGTGTTTCAGGTTAACATCAGGTCTTGGAAAGAGCATCAGGGAAGAAAAATTAACCCAGAACTACTGATTGCTTAGAAAAACCACAAGAGTCCACTTATTAGTTTGCCTCATTATGCAGTTCTTGTAACAGAGGATTCTGGCAGCACCATAATGCTTAGCACATGTGCATCAGCAAGAAGTCAAGATGCAAGAGTTCAACATCTCCTGTAAAAATAAATCAAGAGGAAACAAAACTACTGAATAAGGTGAGATGAGGCATGTGGAGACACACAAGTAATTTAAGAGCAGCATAGAAATAAGATCTGCATAAAATCAATCAAGGTTAATTTGTGCAAGTCAGAAAGTTTACTTTTTGTTTATGCTCCTAACCTTATTCATCTTGCTTCATGTATCTCAGTGTACACAACTCCCTCATCACATGAAGGAGGCACCAAATAATTCTTGGTTTTGGCAGGGAAAGAGCACTACAAAATTGAACATTTGCCTGTGACTGATTTGTGAATCCACAGGGGAACAACTCCTGGACACAGGATCAGTCCCTTTGTTTAGAACAGTGGGTGATGACCACTGGTGTGCCCCCTTTACTTTATATGCTACTTCAGTGCTAGGAAGAAGCAGAATTAGCACCTTTGGGAGCAGAGAGCCAGCTCATGACTACATGACTGAACAGCAGTGACCTTATTCCAAACATATATAAACCTATTATTTCTCCTTTTGAGAAAGATAACAGAACTACATTTTGAGAACTGATTCAGCTGAGAGTTGTTTCTTTCATGATGAAGACAAACAAATATTCCAAGAAAAGCAATAGAAAGTAGCTGTGGGATGACTGGAATAAAAGTTCTGCTGGAATCTAGAATTCTGCCTCAGATGCTGATAGCTACTAGGAAAAACCCAACTTTTACAGGAATGCATTTTTTACTAGGTAAAATACCATCTACAAAGGAACTGTTACAGAAACAGCAATAGACATCAACTGAGATTGGAGCACGACACACAAAAGCTCTGAATGGCTCAGGGCAGGGAAAGGTATTACTCCAAAATCCAACTCAATTGGGAAAGGACATCTCCTCAGGCCCCTGCATGCTCAGCCAGCCCTCTTCTCACCCCAGGAAGCCAAACTCTGCTCGGCCCAGGCTTCCCTGAGCAGCCAGGAGGAGAACCACCGCAAAACAGTCACATGGAACACACAGGACATCCCGAGCTGGATGGGACCCACAGGGTTCATCCAAGTCCAACTCCTGGCAGCTAAACATAGCCCTGGTGCTTTGCAGGGAGAGCCCCAGATTGGGAGCTGGAGGTGTCTGTAAGGCACCTGTGGATAGCACCTCCTCTGCAGGCTGGTGTGGGACAAGGCACTGCACGCTCGGATCACAGGAAGCACCAGGAGTTAAACCTGGGCTTCCACTGCTCCTCTGCTCAGCCTGGCCACATCCCAGCTCCAGGGGCTTAGAAAGCAAACAACAATCTGAAGTATCTTACACACAATGAGGGAATCATTTTATTAGATTATGGAAGACAGCAGCATTACAGTACAAAAAGTTACAAGAGTAGCAGAAAAAAAGTGGTTTTGGTTTAAATACTCAGGATTATACTGGGGAACATGAGAAGGATAGTACCCTTTTCTAAGCTAACTCCTAACCAGGTTATCAAAATAAGTTTTGAATATTTAGCACAAGTAAAAAAGTTACAACAAACATCATTATAAAATGCTTTAATAAATAGTTTCTTTTCTGAAAGGTTTCTTTTTTTTAAGAACATGTCAAAAAAATGTACTAAAACAGATGATCCTGCAAAGCAAATCCTGCATTCCTGTATAAAATAACTGGTTTCAAAACATTCATGTTTACATTGTTCGTGGGCCAGAGTTTACACTCTCAGACATCTGTTCCTCTCAGTGGTAGGGTAACTAGGTGTATGTAGTGTTATGCTTCTTCAGTAATTAAAATAAACTGATAGTCTGCCCAGTTAACAGCAATAATAAAAGCCTTAAAAAAAAAAAAAAAAAGCATAAGCCTTCCATAATATTTAACCATTTCTACTGAGGTACTCCCATCCTCTGAGCTTGCCAGCCTTTTTCCTTTAGAGCAAAAGATGAATAAAGCACAACAGAAACAAGACTGAGGAAAATATTGTTCCCTTCATTAGGCCTGTATTTAAACGCAAAAAAAGTAATACCACATGTAATTAACATATTCACAAAAGAAAAAACAATGCCTCTCTATGTTGGTACTGTACAGTAGATGCACCCGTTAGTGTTCTTGAGATGGGCTGAACATGGGGATAAACAAACATTTCTGGATCTATTTACACATAAGTGGTTATGTTCCTATGTAAATACAAATGACCAACAGATTCCTAACATTGATTGTATTAACATTTTTTAATCTGGACATAATACCAAAAAAAGTCTTATAAACTGCCATAGAACCTCCTTTTCTGCAACATAAATTAAAAGGAATGACATGTAAAAAAAAAAGACCAAAATATTTAACTTATTAAATCAAATATACAGAGTGATTCATTTAATATGTACATATTTACAAAAAAGCACTTTCACTATTAGAAAATAAACTGTGTCAGTTGGGGAACCTAGAGTTCTCACAATTTTACTATATTGATATGGCAGTCTTTGACAGTTGCTATAGAAAAAGTTTAATCTCAAGGCACTTGTCACATGCTTCAATACTGCAATTCTAAAGTAATTAAACAGAAATAAAAAGGCCACTTTTAAACCACAGTTGAAAGATCTCTATATTTTTTTTTGTTCCTATTACAAAGTGTGTAAGGCAAATTTGGAAAAAATCTTACAGAAGCTACTAACGTAACAAGTGCAGTGAGCTGCCATTAATAGAGATTCAAAGTCAAGAAAGCAGTTTAAAGTTCACACAATTTCCTCAACCAGGAGGTTTTAAAGCCACCATTAAATTAGAGCAAGTAATAAAAAGAAATACATTCTGTAAACAGTGTACAGTCTTTTGTAATAAACTTTACACATATTGAAAATACAACCTCTCCTCTGCCACATAGCGAGTGTATTATAAGTAAACTTTACAAAAATAGCAACTATCAAAGATTACTCATTTTTTTTTCATCTGACAGTCATTGAATAATTTATACAAGGCTAAAGAAACAAAATAAATTTTATTTATTATTTTTATTTATTTTTTTTTACGCAAAATAAAGAAACTATGAACATTTGACTCCAGATATTTTTAGTCCTTGATGCAAAGTGGAGATGTCAATTTTTCCCCTCCCCAGCAAGCGCAGGCGCAATCTGCCTACATCCCAAATACAGGTTAGTCTCTACTGCCTTCAAAGTTTGATGCATTCACATTTTTTACAGATCTGTTGTCCATTTTGCCTATTTGATGGGATTTCTTTACTGGACTGCTCTCTGACGTGTCAGACACCTTTGTCGGCAAAGGCTTTGTGAGTTTGTGAGATAGGAATTTGTCCATTTCCTCATCTCTTTCCTCCTCTTCATCCTCCTCTTCCTCATACTCTACATACTCCTCTACAGCATCACAAGTTCTCTTTTGAGGAGATATGAAGTTTTTGCATTCGTAACGAATGTCTTTGTTACTGTAAGATCTGTCTATAGGATTTCTTATGGGATTTAAAGGCGCCCACTGGTTATTGGCACCCTCTTCTCTGGGAGGACGGCTTCTCTCTCTCTCTTTTCTTCTCTTCCGAGTCCACCACACGCAGATGATTATACAGGTCAGCCACACAATGCTAAACACCGCACAAAGAATTGGGACCAAATAATCTGGAGGGCAAATGGAAAGAAAATCTCATGTTAACAGAACAAAATACATAGCACTGGACATTTGCAAGTATCCATACTCAGCTACAGGTGATCCCCTGCACCATTTTTTGGAGAAAGTAAGATGACTTTACAGCAAAATAACAACTGCCTGAATGCACCAAGTCCATCTAAAAGTGCTCTTTACTAGTTTAGTTTTACATGCTTAATGATAAGGGAGGAAAGCTCCGTTTGAGATCTTTTGTCCCCTTCAACAGACAAACTGGTTTTGCTAAGCACATCTTTCTCAAGCATCTATGCAAAGTTGGCCTGAGTAATCCTGCTAGGATAAGGTTCTTCTCCTACAAAAATCCTTATCCTAGCATGAGGCAGGCAAAGGAGTACTGTGCCTTTAAGTTGCTCTAGAAGTACTAGCACTTTCACCACAAATTTATCCTGCATTTATCATCAGAAAGAACAGTCCTTCACCCATCAGTGTCTACAGACATTTATGTATTAATGATCTCCAAAAACCTTCAGGTTGGGGCTATGTAACCAAATTGGTTGTGCATTCTTCAGCAAGTTCCTATTCTGCCTCAGGATGAAATACCAGAATATTGGCCCTAGGGAGAAGAGTCTTCACTGCTCAATGAACAAAAGCTGTTGAGGCAATTGCTTTTCTCTACTCTCCCAATCCAAACCACACTACAGTGCTCTCCCAGCCACAGAGACACAGATTATTTCTCTAGGAAAATATTTCTGAAAAATGTGTTTATATTTGGATTTCTTCTGCCCCCCCTTCAAGAGCTGTACAGCTAAGAGAGAATAACAACTTTTTTTATTCTTCTTGATAAGCAAACATGCTCACATGGTAAAGGGGCAACAAGAGATGAGGTGTTTTTATAGAGAGCAATGGGATTGTTCATCTTCAGCTCTGAAGATAAATGCTGTCAACCCACCACTCTAATGCCTGATCCAAACATAAATTCCCTCAGCAGTTTTACGACATCTGCTGACGGAATAACCTGGAAATGCCTACACAAAAACAACCAAGGTTTCAACACCACAGTTGTTCAAGTGCCTCCTGAGCACATTCTTATGAGGAATGTGACACATTCTCAAACATTTCCTTCTGGTAAAAGGAGGGTGAGTAAACTGCCAACATGGTTGGCCTCAAGGGATCTCAAAATTCTATTTTAACAGTTACGGGAAGGACTGCACTCACATGAGTAACTGCTATTATCTCCTGATTTTTCATAAGCAACCCAACATTAAATCATGAATGGGAGAAATACTTCAAAGAAGTTCTTCATAACAGCTTCTCCAAGATTAGAATACAAAAGCTTGCATTCTCATTGCTATCACATCTATTACTTCATCATATGACCATGGATCCAAATTTACTTAGTAACAGGTTCTTTATAGAGAATTTTTGGCATACAGATTCCAAATTCAGACTACTCTCTCAAAGCTAGAGGAAGCCAATGAAGCACCTAAATTATCATCTCTATCTAGACACTTGAGCATCCAGCCAAAATGAGATTCTCAACACAAAGGGCTTCACACCACATTTTCTGACAGGTTTTCACCCACCTTAACCAATTAAAGGGCAGCAAATAAAACGAAATCAAAAAACAGGTTATAGTTTGCTTCATAACAACTCCACTTAAAGAACTAAGGAGCAGTGGTCAACACTGAGCATGCATATTAAAATGAGGAGTCTGGAAACCATTTTTCAAGAGAGCCCAAATTAATCTACTATTTTGGGAGACTCTTTAAATCTTACTGAGGTGGGAGGCAAAGTAATCTGCAGCCCTTTAGCTCTAGAATTTAATATGCAATCAGAAAAGCCAGAGGCTGAGGTATGTCAAAATCCCAACTAGATTCCTTATCTTCTACACAACTGCTGTTTAAGGCAAGCACAAAGCAGGCACACTCCTTCAGGAGAGCTGAGGAAACAGCACATTTGCCAAGACTTTAACAGATGAAAGGCATTTCCTAGAAGGAAAACACAAGGGAAGTAGAACCAGGCAATCTCCTAATTGTTTGGACTATGGATGGAAGATCTTCCAGAAGATTATGCTGGGGAGGTCTAGTAAAACGTTAGGAGAGCCTCCTACCATTGTAAGATTTTCACTCTGGGGCTTAGTTGAACTTCAGCCTACCAGCAGTCTTCCACAAGCATGTCTCCTGCCTCCCCCAGGCAGGAACACAGGCATGCAAAACCTCCAATCACTTACTTTGGCACAGCTCTTGGAGAGTCAACATTCAGAGATAAAGGTCTCCAATCACACTAAATCCTCTTAAAGAGGAACGAACGCTACATTTTAAGCCAGCTGTGCACTAGTGAGAAACATATGTTGAAAAAGAGAGAAGTTTTACATCATGGCCAACTATTGGAAGAAACTAGACATCTTTAACTCTTGTTAAGGTAAATAAATAGCACATGAGCACTTCAGAAGAGATTGGTATCACACCACACCTTCCCTCTCCCCATATTCTCATTTCCTCACAGCCTCAGTGCAGTAGCATCAAGGGCTGAGGTTGGTTTAAGGTTAATGTAGGAGAATGGGACAGGATTGGAACTGCACACAAGAACAGCTCCTGATCTTATGAAAGTTGTGCTTGGGCTGGAGACCTGGGCTGGAAGGCAGAGCCAAACCTGTGGCAAGAGTATCTGGGCATATCATGTTAGGGATGAGGTTGAGTTTAAACTAGCACCAAGCACAGAGTCCTGATCTCAAAGCTGCTTTCTATTCAGTTAGTAACAGCAACTAAAGACACAACCTGGTGGATCATTTTCTCCAATGTGTAAAGAAAGATAAGAAGTCTGATAGCAGGGGAACAGAAAACACACATAGAGGAGGTATGCATTGGAACCTTACCTGATGATGAATTCCCAACAACGATGGTCTCGACTTTGACTTCAGTTACTGCCAACATAACCGTGCTGTTCTGTCGCTTGGTGATGGCATTTACTATTGTATTAGCAGCATTCTGAATGAGGCTGTTATCTTGTTCATCTCGGTGTGGGACAAAGGACTAAAGGGAGTGAAGGGGGAAAGCAAGAAATTATTGCAGTTACCTAACCATGGAAATGTTCTTTTTAAATCCAGCAACATCTTAATTGAGTTCACTCAGTTGAATTTGCCTGACAGTAGCTACAAACAGTTCACTAAAAGCTTACCACAGCAACAACATGGCTGGCTCTACCCAAACTGCAGATGCAGTGTCAGACTTGGTGGGTAGCACACCTACTTATTAATTTAACATACTCAAAGGAAAGGCAGTGACTTCCACGTTACTTAAACTGATGAACTAAACTTAATCATAGTTTGGAGCAGTTCAAGACACGTGGATTATCTAGATAGAAGCTTGGACTAATAACAGTCTGCTCTATTAATTCCATACAGTTTGCTCCCTGCATGGTGGCTCAGCATGCTCTTTACAGTACTAGCAGAGACAGACAGTCCAGCTTCTGCCTGGATAAACATTTACAATGAAAATTAACTCTTTCTTGAAAACTAAGCTATACACAAGCATGGAGTGATTGAGCTGTAAATCCATCTAAAGCAAATCTTTAGTTCATTAGGGCAACAGCTACCTTCTTCATCTACTCAGCTTGCACCTTCTTCCACTCCTCACTTAGTACCTTGTGTTTAAAGAACATGCCTGAAGCAGCCATGCACTAAATGCACTGCAGAAACCTCTTCACAAGAACAATCCAGCCACCGGTAACCATATCTCCTTACTGAGAAGGTCAAGAGCCCAAGATTTCTGACAGAACAAGTAGGCACCTGTTCACTAATTTGGGCTGAACTAGTCTTTACAGTAATTTATCATGAGCTTGTAGTAGCCATCTGTCATTAACAAAACCTGCAGTTTCAGCTCACTGGCAGTGTAGGAAATCGTGAGATCACGAAATTGCTTTGCAGACAAGACTAAGCCACAGATTGCTCCACCTGCATCCAAGTGAAACAAGCTTGAACAACTTCTTCCCCAGAAAAACTAATAACAAAACTCATTTGTATATACATATACACACACATCTCATACTTACAATAGCAACTTCCACTGCGTTCTCTGTGGAGTAAGACGGATCACACAATATTATCAGAGTTCTGTCCCTAGAAACAGTCCTGGTAGCTGGTAAATACCGAATTTCAGAACAGATATTTTCTGTTGTAGTGCCCTGTTAGAAGCAAGGGAGACTGTGTCATTTAAGTTCAAGTAAAAAAACAGCATGTAAAAATAAGGATCTTCAGAGTTCTTGAAGCTACTAAGAACGGATGAAGGTAGCAAACAGGGGAGCAAGAAAGGGCAGAAACATGAAGAACAGGGTTTTGGAATGAAGGGCAAAATCTGAGCTTGCATGATTATGTTAATACAGTCTGAGCCCATCTTGAAATGTAAATAGTTCTTCAAGAAGATAAAATATTCAGTACAAACCCAAATTTTGCCTCACCCTTTAGACAAAGCACAATTAAAAGCGACAAGGGAGTCTAGTAATAAAATATGCAAGCTTACAAGAGCAAGGAGTCATACTAGAAACCTTAATCTTGCATGCTGTGACATAGAATAGATCCCTACATATATTGCCACACTTCATTAAGAATTCCATTCTCACCTGGGGGACTTTGTCTCCATTAAAAATTAAAGTAATTCTAGCACAGTCATTGTCCAAGTACCCAGAATTAGGCAGACACTTGATATTGATAGGCAGAGGTTCAGAGGCACTGCATTCTCCCCAGTCTGTGCACGGTGGCTGAAAGCATTTCATATACTTCTCCTGGCATTCCTGACCCATGGGACACTGGTTATTGGAATTATCCCAGTACTTGTGTAACAGACAAGGCTTTTTTCCACACCACACCTAAAAATTAAAAAGAACAAAGCACTGTTACAGGTAGTTGCTCTCATGCATCAAATCCAAATAAGCAATCCACATATCTGTCTTTTGATACTGCTGTAGTTCTAGCAGCAGATGAATCTGCGCTTCTGCAAAATGAAAACATTTAGTACAGACACAAGAACAAAAATCTGTGCAAATATAATCTGAGAAACCACTGACTGGGCATATCTCCTTAGAAGTTCATGGATTTGTCACACTTAACTGAGTTATACAGAAATGTGAGTGTTTATTTTAATCTAGTCCTCTAGGCTTCTACAATAAAGAAAGAGAAATTTCACCACAAAGATTAATTCCTTCAATATTCATACTGAGACCCCTGCCAGAGAATGCTGAATATGCTAAGAGCTGATGCACACTGGTGATAAGCACAACCACTCCAACCATGCTCCCAAAAGGTAACAGCTTGCTGGTACCCACAAATTACTGGGGTGCAGCAAATTTCCAAACACAGCTCCATTCCAGGAGCTGCACTTGGGTGATCCTTGTGGGTCTCTTCCAACTCAGGATATTCTACAATTCCATGTAGCCTTTAAGATCCAACATAGCAATGTACAGCTATTAGGAACTTAGGGATTTCTTAAAGCACAGTTGCCAGCAAGAAAGTGCAAGTGCTCCATTACACATGGAAGAAACCTAATACCACATATGGATGAGTTGAATTTAAGGCACATGTTTAATCTGCATTTAGGTCTTACTTTTCCCTCAGTCACAAAACCACCAGGATCTAGTCCACAATAAATACACAAAGGTTGAAAGCTGTCAATTCATAAAGCTACTGATGGACAATACAAAAAGGTGGTCAATGTCCAGTGAAAAATTTCTTCCTACATGTCCCTCCACCTTGGAACTCACATTTCACAAAATTGGGAGTTCTAAAGCTATGTTTGCAAAGCTTCAGCAGTGTGATTTATTTCTCCTTTATTCCAGCTCATATTTCATTTTCTGCAGCAAATGGTCTAGAGAGCCTGTTCTAGAAAGCAGACAGCAGGACAGTAACTTATGACATTAAAGACAACCCACAACTACTTTTACAGGAAACTGCTTTTTTTTTAAAAAAAGGGAAATTTAGAGGAGACAAAGACTAACTTGTGCATGAAGAACAATGAGTTTGTTTCAGCCACAGGAATTTAAGGAAACAGGCCAAAATGCCTACCTTGGTGCAGTCAATACGTCCATCCAAACAGTGGCAGCTGTTGCACTCCTGTTCCCACCGGCTGCCATGGGGAAAGGTCATTCCTTTAAGCCAGCAAGGCTTTCCAATCCCAATCACTAAAGAAAAAACAAAAAGCAACCAAAAAGCACATTCAGACACTTCACCTCTTCAAGTTATAAATATTATACAAACTTAAATTAAAAATATTAGCTACTGTTCCTTACATAACAGACTACTGTATATGAACTTTGTACTGGCTACATAGTGCCCTACTGTGTTTTGGGTAAAGGTTGACAGCAGATATAGGAATACCTTCTTGGCATCTAGGACCAATTCTTCCAGGGGGACAAGTGCATCGGTATCCATTTATTTCATCTATGCAGGTGGCACCATATCCACAAGGAGAAGACTGGCATTCATCAATATCTGGACAGAAAATAGGTAAAACTCAGTGACAAGGGCACAGGACACTGTAATTAATAATTTACTGAGGTGTAATCTAACAGTACCTCCTTTCTTTAAAGCAAAAGACAGTGTGGCTACAGAATTAATCTTGTAATTAAACAGCTCTGCCATTTCAGCAACAATCTGTAACAGATTTTTCATAATTGCACCCTAATTGAAGTTCTGGTAATCAAAACAGCAGTCAAATGCTGACTCATCTCACAGAGCAGAGGTGTTGGACAGCTGAAAGTGTTAATGCCTTGTCCACATTCAGCTATAGAACAAGTCCCACATCCTGTTCTGCCACTAATCTCAGTCATTTAAGCTTCACACAAAAGCATGTGCTTTCATGAAGTTATCAGAGTGCATGAGCTGAACAATGATCTTGCTCAACAATGCTCAAAGAAGTGACTTGCTGCAATACAAGTGTCCATAAGGCAGAAGACTAACAGTTTACTTTGTAACACACATTTGATGAACATGAATAACCTTGAAACAGTAAGTAGATTAATTTAATAGACAGACACTTAGCATTAAAGCCTCTTTAAAAAAACCTTCAAAGATTCAGAGGCTTAGCCACAGAAACCAATGAAAAAGGCAGGGAAGCATGGGCCATTCAGATGGACAGCAGTATGTCATCTGTTATCCTGGGGAAGAGATCAATACTGATTTATGCAACAGAAACCAACTTGGCAAGTTGTGAGCCACAGGCACCAATTGCTTCATTTTCAGCCAGAACCTCTCTCTTCCAAAGCATCTTTTGAAAGGTTTCCCTCCACTGAGTATGAATACCCTTTACAATCCCAGAGGAAACTGTTTAAACTCCAGTTCTTATCCAATATACAGTATCAGCTCATTTTAAAGTACAAGACTTTGAAGGTGAAGGTGATAAATGGCAGTAGTGAGAGTGTTACACTTGTAGGCAACGCAAAACAATCCAATGGATATGGAAGGGTTTTTGGTTCTATTTTAGCTTCCTTCGAAAGTGCACAAAGATCTAAACTTCAACAGGGCTTAACTACTATTTCCTCCTGTCTTCACACTATACAGGTTTAAGATTCTCCAGCCTCTGTATGCTGAAAAAGATGACTTAACTCTGTTTCTGTATCAGCCATAGAAGGCATTTTTTTCAGAGCTACTCCTTCCATCTATACCAGTCTAAACAAGTAAAAAAATGTCTGCAGCTCCATTACAAATGCACCACATTTGTGACATCCTAGCCTCAAGGGGAAGAGGAACAGGCAAGGAGAATTCAATATCCCTTTCTGGGAACCTGGATCTAGACACACAATGATCTGCCATGCCTGGTTCTGCATCAAGACACCACCAAGCTGATGCTTCCATAAGTGCTACAGCTGCCCTCCAACCAGAAGTGGCTGGTTTGTTTTCTCTATGCCAGAATGAGGATGAAGTCTCAACTTGAAAGCACATCACTACACTGATGGAGCGGAAGGACCAAGCCCAGAAGCCTTGAGGCTACAGAAGATTCAAAACCTGATCTTCCAAAGCAGAAAGTAAAAATAAGGTATAAATCCATTCAAGTCAAAATGGTAAAATTCCTTTTAAAAAGACAAAATCAAAACAACCCAAAAAACCAACCAAACAACAAAAACCTCTACACACCCTTTTAAGGTCTGTTTTCCTCCCTTCTTAGCCTCTACCCTTCAGAATAATTGCAGTGTAACAGCTTTGTTTTCTAGCTTTGAGAAACCCTTATCATACTTCTGTTATTCACGTGCCAGCATTCCACTCAAGGTTTTTGTTTCCATTTGGAATGTCTCGGTGCATTTTGGTTTCTAACGTTAAGTGGAACACATTCAGATATATGTAGTCTTTACCAACAAGAGAGAGAGAATCATCAGAGAATTATTTAAAATTTAGGCTTCTATGAAGCCAGCACCCCAGAAATGTCAGAATTATCCAAGAAAATCCAGTGATCAAGTCTTCAAGCATGATTTAAGCCAACGCATTTCAGTGCCATTTAATGAAATGAGTAACAGACCACAACCTGCTCTTATTTACAAAGTATCAGTACCTGGCTAACAGGTGGCTTCTGCTTCATTATTTGGAATTCAGCTGAGCTAATGTAAAAAGGGTCACCAGATGTTCTTTCCAATTTGTGCAGAGTGGTACAACCACTCAGGTCTTTACCCATGCAGGTACTTACTAATTCTGCAGTCAGGACCAGCAAAGCCGGGGGCGCATTCACATCGGAACCAGTTCACTCCATCGACGCAGATCCCTCCGTTGTAACTGTACATTAAAAAGTGTAGTTAACAACCCACCTACATTGTTTCATTGGTCAATTAAAGCTTTGTTAATTAAAGCTTCTGCTGCTCTTTAGGGGGACAATTTATTTCTATCAAGGGTGAAAGCATAATGCTAGATCAACAATATTGCTAAGCAAGTCAGCAGTTAAACAGCAACATCCTACAGATGCAGGAGGAAGCACAACCACAGAACTCAAGGAGGTGGGACAGCACTTCCTAGTGAGTACAAAGAAAGCCCAAGGTTTTCCAAATTTGGTTGTTTTTTTTAATATATGAAGCACAGATTATGGCATTAAAGAGAGTAACTGAGAAAGATAAGGTAGATTGTCTCATCCACACATCAGTTTTTTCCCCCTTCAACCATAAATATCAGCCCCTGTATTTAAAAAATTTCCATTTTATCTCCTAAAAAATTCACATTTTATAACGTCCAACAGGACATTTTTATATTATTTTGAATTGTTTACTGTAAACAAACAAGTTTTGCTTTCTCATTTTTTACTCTACCCAATTACAAATGCTTCATATGTGATTCACTTCATATCACTGTAATTTACTGGTCAGTTCCACCACGAAGACTACACTAAAATACTTTTATTGTTCATACATGAATCAACTCAAGATTGTTTTGTGATCTTTGGTGCTGTCAAGGAGGAGATATGGCATAGCAAAAAAAATGATTGTAAGATGTTTTAGAGAGGCTGGCTTCAATTATTTTACAGTAAAATTAGTTCTAATCTGCAATGTAAATCCGTATTACTGTGCTCACTTTTATTTTCACAATAGGTACAGGACTGGAGTTTGTGTACTTACCATGGATGAGGGTTGCAGTCATTGGTGTCTAGAAAAAAGAATATTGGGTAGTGTAAATAGCGGCACAATTTATTTTCTAAAATATAACACTATAGTTCAGAAGCCACTATATTTGATAAGTAAAGAAAAATACACAGAACTGAATGTTTTCTTCCACACTTGCAAAAAACGAGTTTAATTATCATGTATATCAACAGTAGGCAGAGTAAAAACAGAACTCAAATTTACAGTTTCCCTCCCACTCCCAATGTTACACCTCGGGGGAAAAAATAAAAATCAAAGTTGCAGGCTTTACTCCACCTAACCAATTCATTGTCTTGGTATGTCAAAATAGTTAACTGCTGTCCTCGGAGAAAATGGCTTATACACTACTGCCTGCCTTTCCAGATAGTCTTCATTATTAAAATTATTATTTCTTGCGAGTATGTTTTCCTGCTCTACATACGTTTCCAAAAAATCATATTTTTATAGAAGGCTGAGAGTCTTATTTTGGCACAGACTAGATGAAAAAGCAGCATGACAAACTCCTCATTCATTACTCGAGCATCGTCTTCTTTACCTACCTCCCACTCTGAATGATTCAGATATTTTGGCATATGAATCCCATAAACTTGCTTTGTTTCAGTTAACAGCTCTCTGCCAGACACTCCCAATATCCCAGGGGGATGCAGGGGAAGAAAGGAGAAAAGTCTTACTCTGTGTGCATGTGCGTCCTTCCCATCCCTCTTTGCAGATGCACGAGAAGGAATCTCCGCTGCCAACACATGTTCCACCATTCATGCAAGGGTTTAGAATACAGCTGCTGTTTTTAGCTTTGAAAACAGAAAGAGTGTCTATTAGCCCAGAAAACAAAGAGCACCTATCATCTGAATATGTCAGTAGCACAATCCTAAACAGTATTTAAGTCAACAGTTAAAAACATACAAAAAGGTTAAAAAACCTCCAAAAATACTCAATCACATGACAGTCTCTCACCCACCTTCACCATAGTCCCAATTCAACTGTTTAATTGAACCATGAAATTTTATTAAAAAAGAATTCTCCTTTCTGCCCCATTTGTGTAAGCATTCTTCAAGTACTGCTAAATTATTACTTTGGCAGTGAGTTACGCAGGCCATGAGGCGTTTCTTTGCAACAAAATACTAGTATTTAAAGCTCAAGTTTTGATTAAAAGCTGCAATTGTATCTAAAAAGTAGAAAAACTGTACTAGATTATCTTCATTCAACTTCCTATCATAATGGAAGTTTCATTTTCAGAAAGATGCACCACAGATACTACATTCAGTCTCCAAATGAGAAAAAAAAAAAAAATCAAGTAGTGTCCTAAAGCTGGCATTCACTCTGCAAATGTCCCAGGAAGAACCTCTTAATTTCATTTTTCCTGGGTATGCCTGCTCATACATCTTATGATCACAAACCTTGTCACTCTGCAAGTTAAGCAGAGGACTAAGTTCCCAGGAAGACTTTTACACAGGGCCTCTAAAGACCAATAGAAAAGTCAAGACACAAGTCCAAGTTTTCTAAAACTCCTTAGGAGGGAAGCTATGGAAAAGACCATAGAAGCAGCCAGAGCAGAACAGCTTCCTAAAAATCAGTATCATGTCAGGTGAGCGGAAGAAATTACTTAAATTTCAGTCACCACCCAACTAGAACAGCTTTGAACCAGCCAGCCAGAATAGTGTGCCTGTTTACTAAGCAGCTGATTATTTCAACATTTCCCTGCTTCTTCTGGCTTCATCTGGAGACAATTTTAAAGGCTTACCAGTGTTGCAAGTACTTCCTATCCACTCTGGAGGACATGAGCAGCGGAATGTGTCTCCATCATCATAGCATGTCCCACCATTACTGCAAGTGTTTGCATCACACTGGTATTCACCTACACACCACAAACAAAGCAGTTGTAATTTCCATTGGCCTTGCTGAATCCTAGGAACAGGTACTTTTAAATCACAAAATTAAAGAGACTTTGTATTGAAATGTACCAGTATCAGAAACACATTTTTCCGCTTGCTGTATTACAATAAACAACCCAAAGAATGGAATCTAAGGACATCTCTCAGGAACCTGTTTCACTACATGAAGGAATACATTTTTTAAAAGTTCCATCTTGTGACTGGGAAACTGGAAGGAGCAACGAAAGTGCACCTATTTTTTCAGTGCGATTGTTTTACTTTAAATTTCAGGAACTCCAGTCCCACGAGAAGAAAATAAATCTTTGGGTAATCCAAAGATCAAAGCAAGAAACACTTACGTGAGTGACAAGTTTTGCCTTTCCAGTCATTCTTACACTCACAATAGAAGTCATTTACCAAATCAATGCATCGGCCACCGTTGTGACATGGGTTAGGAGAACAGTCATTGAAATCTAAAAAAAACAGTTATTCAAATTAGATGATCTAGCCCAGCCAAGGCCATGAGAAAACAAAACATCTCTTTATAAAGAAAATAAATTTTGTACTACTTAGGAAGACAGCAACCCTAATTATTATGAGGTTATATTTATACAAGCAAGGAAAATACACTGACTTATTACAGAACAACATGAATTATGACTTTCTGACAGCTTCAAAGGACCATTCAAGTATGGCTTCTCCATAAAACACCAAAGTAGCTTTGTTTTCACAAACAGCTGTATTCTGAACTTCAGAAAGAGCTGTCTAGTAAGGACCACAATGCCCTGAAAAGGAGTCCCAGCCCAGGACATCCTAGGAGATGAGAGAGACAATTAAGGTTCCCTTTTTCTGCTCTATTTTAAAACACAGAGTTACAGCCATTAGAGGTGGCTTAACCACATACATACATACACATGTTAAACATACTTACACAATCATGGATTTAAGAGAAAGCTTCTTTCACTTGAGACCAACAATTTAATAGGTGGAACATTACTGTTCCAGAACAAACTTCATCTAGACCACACAAAAGGCTCTTTTGACAGCAATAGCTGCCAAAAGTTGCTCAGTCTGTATTTCACATCTTAATTGATGCATGTCCTGTAATAAGTCTCAGCAAGTCCTTGCCATTATGTTTTAGAAGGGGCTTCATTCAGAGCAGAAAAAGAAACAACTGCAGTTTCCTCTGAGGCATCTTAACCATGAACTGGCCTAGTTCACTTCCTGGCCAACACTTTTGCCTATCCCCAGGAGAAAAAGTTCTCCTCCTGAGATAAATGCTGAACTATATCAAAGAATCAGATTCTGCTCCTATTAAAGGAGCTGAGGCTATTAGAGCAGCTACCTGAAGTTATTTCCAAAAATACTTCTGTAAACAAGGCTTAATTATAGAACAGAGAGACCACCCCATTACTGAGCACATACCCACCATCTCTGTTACTAACAAAGCTGCATCATTTGGCCCTGCAACACTGAGCAGTACTCACTTGTGTCACACAACTCTCCTTCCCAGCCACTTGAACAGAAACATCTAAATGAATCAACTTCATCAATACATGTCCCACCATTCTTGCAAGGTTTCCCAAGACAGTCATTGATATCTACAAGAAAAAGTCAACAATTATTGCTCAAGGCTGTTTTCACTTACTCAGAGGAGTGATCTACACTTGTGTCTCTAGGAAAATCAGCACAAAGTTATTACTGCATTTGTCTATGCAAAAGAAAAGCTCAAACATCTGTTTTCAAGTCTGTTTCTGGCTGTACTGTCTCTCATGTAGCAAGTCCAACCACAGCATTACATTTACCTGGCAAGAATATCCAGGGGTTTAAAAACACCCAGACCAGCAATACAAGTTCTAGTCCCTCCTTTGTCATTCTCATGTTGGAGAAATCTGTGGCTCATAAGATTGTACATAAAGGTAGTGGGTACAGACACACTTACACTGAAGTTGGACTAAAGCCAGTTTTCTATCACAAAGGAAGTGTAAACCTCTACAAAGACTGCTACCAGAAGAAACAATTTCAAGCAGTACATCTGAAACAGCACCTTATGCAACTTTACTGAAATCTAAATGTTTTATTTAATGCTGTAAAGCTTCATAACATTTACTTTAAAATAAATTTAGAGCAGAAAGAATAATCTTTTACAAGCTCCTACTTACTTTCATGACAGTATGTTCCAGTAAAACCTCTGTCACAGGCACAAGTGAAATTCCCTCCTGGCTGACTAATGCACCGTCCATGAGGCCCACAAACATTGGACGAAATGAAACGGATTCCTTCTTGTGTAGTATTAGTGAAGACTTCTATTGTACAGCTGTCTATTACTGAAAAAGAAGTATAGTCTTTAGACCAATGATCTGTATCACCAATCAGATCTAAGTTTTAAAAAAAGTTTTACAAAAATTAAAATTAATCACAATTTTGTTTTAGCTATAAGTTACCATCTACCTTCTTCATAAATGAAGAGAATTTCCTCTCACAGCCTCACTATTTTGCGAAGTCCAAGTGAGAAGAATAAAAACATTTCTGCATTATACTATTCCACAAAATTCCTTTTTTTTTTAGTGTACCACCATCAAGACATTTATGGACAACAACAGGTACCTTTACAAGAATTGTTCTTGCAGTGGTCCTTGAGATGAGAACAATTTTTTCCATCATAGTCATCAGGACAGGCACAGTAATAATCTCCTCCCAGATCATAACATTTAGCCCCATTCTGGCAAGGGTTAGGTTCACAGAAATCAATATCCATCTGTAAGAGAGACCACAGTTAGCAGCAGCTGCTTCATTTCCCAGGAGTAAGCAGCATTATCTGCTTTGCCAGAGACACAGATGAAGCTAATGTACAAGGAACCTCAAGTTTGAAGAAAGTTTATGAATCATAAATATTGCATTCCATCCTGCAAGACAGAGAAACTTCAGTTTACTTTAGTCTATCCTAATACAAAGCAGTTCTGACACTGCTTAAAAATACTCCTTTGGAGGAGGCTGAATAAGCACATTTGCAGTAACTCAGTAAATAATTACTTAAGCCATTAGGAGACATCTTACTGCAACTTCTCTGGATCATTATAAGTCACTTCTCTGTCCTTCACACCCACGTACCAAGTGCCACAAGGCAAGTTAAATACCAGTGCACTTGTCAGCTTTGTGTCTGCAAGAGACCTAAAATATACACAACCTGAACAAAATCCCATCCCCTAGAGCAAATTTTCTTCCCATCTCAATTAACACATAGAATTTATTAGAAAACCACACAGCTTGGAAGGCACCTCTAGAGGTCAGCTACTCCCCACCTCCTGCTCAAAGTAGGTCTAGTTAGACCCAGCTGCTCAGGGCCTTAGTTTAACAAACATCATCACCACGCCAATTTACACAAGATGCATTTTGAACTCTGACCATCTGATCCAGAGAGCAAAATTAAAACCTTGCCTTCATAATACAAACTTTATCATGGGCATTGCTGTGGCAAAAGAGTTCTGCTGCTTTCTGCTTTGGACTGATACACAAGATCACTGATTCATGATGCCCTAAATTGGTCTCAAAATCCACAAAGCAGCCTCAAAAGGGATATTTTTACATCACAGTATCGTTCCTCCAAATTGTTTTTCTTAAGGATTGCTTTTCTCCCCTCAAGTCAGTTTCTTGTTCTTCACATCTCCCTTGGGAGAAAGATAGCTTTCAACTTTACAGACATAAAATAAAGTTCAATACTGGTTTTGATCCCTATTTTTAGCAGTTCAGTAGCTAAATAGGAGGAAAATGCAAAACTAGCCAAAGGAGAAGGAACACAAATGGTGTTAAGTATTTAATTCAGAGGAGCACATAACAATTCCAGTCGCAATAGAAAATTTTTCAGCAAACCATTTCGTGCTCTCACACAGAACATTCAAAGCAAGCTATAAAAAAATAGCTATGGTCTGAGAAAGATTCTCAGATCTCCTCTATCAGATGTCTCCATTTGTTTCCTTCCATTAGTGTAAATTTCCCCTTCCCAATGCAAGTTCAGTAGCTGGTACTTTAGCATCTGGAATCAATGGTAGATATTTCCTGCAGCACACAAGGCAAGCAGCCAACTCCCCCCTATTATTCAAGCATATTTGCTAAAACTTTAATTACGCAGTACTGTATGAATCAGCCCAGAGTAGAGCACTGAAGTTATGATCCTTATGCAGAAACAGTTCATGAGCTATTAGGTGCTGCACCAGTTTTATTAAACTGGTTGGTATCCGTAGTCCTTTTAAATTTTGAATAAAATGAGGGCACTGCTTCTTTAACAACGCAAATAACATAGAATAAAATTACTTCAGTGTTTAAGAGAGATCACTCCAATATCCTCCACAAAAAAATTCTGGAGCAAATCCAACAAAATTCTAGCCTAATGCCTCCAGTTGATACTAAGCATAACACCCAGATGAATTTGACTATCAGCAAAACCCAGAAAACGAATGCTTAATGCAAAGTAATTTTACACTGAAAAGTGCAACGTCCTCCCTAGAAAAGAGGAATATCTTCTTCACCAGGAAATACTTTAGGAATTACCACTATGACTTCAGTATTTCAGATATGAATCCTTAAGCACTAGACCTCCACGTTCTTAGAATTATCTCAGACAAAGTTCGGAGAGCCAGTACTCGCCTATCTGCTTGGCTTTAGTAATTATGTTAATTATCACCATTATATATCATATAAATAATTGATGTATAATTATTCAACTCCTACCAATAGCAGTAGGATTACTTGAAAGGTAATTCAATTATGTACCTCAGAGTTATTAGGATGAGAACCTAAAGCACTCCAGTGTAACAAAAGGACTTAAGTCCTAAAAATTGCAAAGGAAAACATTTCAAGCTTAAGGAATACTTGCAGCCTTAAAACCCTTAGGAAGGCCAACACCCATATACAACAACTTGCAGTTTATCAGGCTGCAAATTCAAGCATTACAGCTACTATGACAGCACTGCACAACAAATTTGCTTATTCAGAGTATCAGGTAACAGCTACGATAGGCAGTGACGCTCCAGCCTTGGGTTACTCCCACTTAAACCCAGAGATATATTTCTTTCAAGAATTCAGTCCATGACAAGCATTGCAGTAATGTCTGTGCTGGCCTCACCTCGCAGAAGACTCCTGAGAATCCCTGGGAACACAGGCAAGTGAATCCATTCACCAGGTCTTTGCAGCGGCCCCCGTTCTGGCAGGGATTGCTCTCACACTCGTTGGTTTCTATCTCACAGTTTTTTCCTGTGAAACCACGAGGGCACAAGCAGTGGTAACCGTTCACTTCATCCTTTGCAGAGCAGGGAAAAGAAGAAAAAGTAGAAGGATTTGTTTATTGTCAAAACTTGTACACAAAATTCAAGTTACTTCTATATTCTGGATTTGCGGGCAGCAGTAGCACCATGGAATTTTATTTTGTGAAATGGGTGCAAGAGTCTGCAAGTACAGTGTCACATTTTTTAACATCTGAACTCATTTAACCAAACTCTAAGTGCAAACTATAAAACTCATAATTAGTCAGAGAAAGATTAATTTTCAACATGGAATGTAATGAACAAGAGTTACCTTACAAGTCCCTCCATGCTGGCACTGTCCATGACAGTCATTTATATCTATGGATAAAATATGCAAAGCATTAGAATTTAGACTGGAAGACTAAGCTGTAAAGTATAGGTTTAGCATAAAAATGGAGAACAAGTGATTTTCAAAAAGTTTTTTTCCTAGATGTTTCAATGGAAAAGAAGGATTCTTGCGGTCTTTAAAAATCCCTAATTTTAAAAAATACCCAATTAAAATTACATTCTATATTTCTACTACAGTATACTAAAATTGAGATATCAATATCAGTTAACTTCATATCTAACATTTTAACCTAAAAGTATTTTAAATTGAATCAATATATATCATTCAGAAACATGTAAGAGTCAAGAGATTTATTAGTTAAGTGTATATCTAACCTCACTGTAATACCAGTTACCTTTCAAAATAAATTTTTGAACAGTATTTTCAATTTACATTGCTAGAAGTTAGAAAAATCCTGACAACAGGTATTTTTTTTCTTATGAAAGTACATATACTATCACTCATCATAGTTTTTTTTAAAGAACAAAGCATCCTACTGTCAATATATATACTAAAGAAATACTAACTGATATGACAATTTACTCCTGTCCATCCTGGAATGCAGTCACAGTAATATCCACCAATGAGATTTTTGCAAGAGTAAGCATTAACACAGGGTTTCCCCTCACACTCATTAGCATCTGTGAAAGAAGAGAAAATAAAGAATAGAATAAAGAACAAACCCAGAAACAGATTACCACAGCCCCAAGCAAAGTGTCCATGCAATCCAAGCATCAGAAGCTCATAATTAAACACTGGTAGGGCACTGAAACCATTTACATACCACAGGATTTTAATGCACACTTGCCTATAGTAGCACATGCATGTTATCTTACTGTTCCCTTGACCAAAACTCAAAAAGGCAATTTGTTAGTCAGGGCAAATCCCTCCCTGGCCTCCACAAAGCTTAGTCACTGTTCTGCCACCATGGAGAAGGAGTTACCATCACCAACAATGCATTTTGCAACAGAAAAGTAATGGGGCATTCTAAAAGAACTATTATAAGTAAGCTCAAACTGGGGCTTAAATAGTTACAGATCCACTTGAAACTTCTGGTTTTGAAATCTAACTAAGAGGCGCTAAGATACCAATAACAACACACATATTCCACATTTTCTTCAATAAACACCATGCCAGAAACACAGAGTTATTCACTGTTTAGGAATCATCTCTAGGTCTCCAAAGCTTTAGAATTACTTACCAAGCTGGCAAGTTGCTCCAATCCACTGTTGTGGACAAATACACTCAAATGCATTGACACCATCAATGCAGGTCCCTCCTTGAGCACAGGGGTTCGAGGCACACTCATCAATATCTGCAAAGGCAAAGGGGGACCTTCCATCTCAGAGCCTAAAGCTTGGCTTAACAGCTTCTGTTTCAAAGTTAGTTTGAGATGAAGGGGGAGAATGTACAAACACACAAGCTTAGGCACAGACTAACATTTCTAACCTAGTTTTTACTTTGGCTTTTCTCACATGTTTGAGACAGAGTAGAGAAGATCAGCAAACAGCAAAGAAGAATCAGATAACCTACCTATGATTTGCATGTTCACTGAAAGTTATGTCCCTAGATCATTACACAAATTTAGCCAGTTTTAGTTCTGTGGTTAGCAGTTTTCAGGGTTTTGTGGTTTGGTTTTTGGGGTTTTTTTTTGAGGACAGTTGCTGTTTGAAGACAAGCCACCTGTGAGCCAAATCACAGGCAACATGCAAATCATTTATAGTCCCACAATACATTTCAACCACTTGTCTGTCCTCTGAACCAGACACTTAAGCATTTAAGTGTGCAAATCTACTTTTCTACTATTAAAGAAGGGGAGAACCTTTGACCTTCACATTTATATTTCTCGAAATGTAACCATTCTGCATTTTGCTTCAGGGTGGTTAAAGAGTCAGGAACTGTCAAACAAGCTTTGTTTGACAAACAAAGGACATTTCTTTGGATATGGTCCAGCTATGTTTTTGATAACTTTTTGATAACAGAGCTCAACTGCATTGAGTCAACAGCGGGCTGCACAGAACTCTCCTTTTTTCACTCAGCCAATTCTCAGCTGTTAAAGGACAGAAAAAGTAAAAGACTACCACCAAATTTCCAAACCCCAAATATCACCAGGTAATCTGTATCTACCCTTCCAACCCAACAGGTCAATCACCAGCAGAACCATACCCACCAATAGCACATGTTGGTCCACTCCACCCCGACGGGCAGTGACACTTGAAGCCTGATGAAATTTCGTGACAAATTCCACCATTAGCACAGGGATTAGATACACAAGCATGCTCAGCTGGGGAGAAAGAAGGAAAGAAATTCTTGCTAAGTACTCTTCCAGTACCAATTAAGGAGAACTGGTGGTTAAAAGTTGCATTAGCTAAAAGTAATCAAGAGAAATAGCAGCAGAGAGATACCAGTAAGTAAAGTTTGGAGCCTTTCTCTCCCACCTGCAGAGAGGTAAGATTTCCAGAAGGAAAATGAAGCAGGATTTCACTGAAGATGTATCATCCTTCCCACCTAATGACTAGAAAGCCTAAGCACAGACAGCTCACTCTATTTCAGTATCCCAGCAAAGTTCCCATTAAACTCTGCTTCCAGCCATGCACTTCCACCTCCAGAGTGCTCCAGCACTTCTTCTAAACTCAGTGAGACAAAACAGATATGCTGTATGCAGAGGTCTGAACAGTTGTAGTAGTTTAAGTATCAAAGGTCTGTTTAGCTTCATCCTAGCACTGTTCCTTGGAAACAGCAGGGAGTAGAGGTGCTTACAGGCAGTGATGGTCCTTGTCACTCCATGTAGGGCTGCAGCCGTGGCAGAGGCTGCACAAAACAACCCTCAGGTTGAGGAGGGACAAGTTTTTTGTAACTTTTTTGTAACTTTTGGTAACTTCCCCTATCAGAAGCCAAGAAGTTTTGTAGTACCAGTACCTAAAGCAGCTCACACACCAACCTGCTGCTAAAAATCACCATAGATCCCAGCAAGTATACGGCTCCCTTTTTCACTGCCTCCTCACCTGAAAAGACAAGCTACTTCCCCCCCAACAAACTTCCAGGCAAGCTGTGGCAAGAATTCATCCATTTTAGCCTAAACTTAACATCACGTTTTACCAGCTGAAGCAAAATTCAAGTTTTGATGGTATCTTTAATACCACATAGAGCTTTATGAAGTTCAAAGATCTACATCCTGATTAACTCTGAAAACCTTCTGCTGATAATAGTTTAGTGAACTTAAGGCCAAGCACTGAAGCGGAAAAAAGAATGGATTCTTTCCATCTAAAATTTTAACTATCAAGAAACAGCAAAATTCATAGTGAGAAGCTATGAATATCACATTTCAAAAAAGGATTTAACAATGCATCAGGACAAAGAAACAGAAAACCCAACTAACCACTGTACGAAGCAAAATATGAAAACTACAAACTGCACACTGCCCATTTACCTCCAAAGTGAGAATAATCAAGAAAAGTCACCAGAGACCAAAACTGTCCCCAGAACACAAACACTTTGATCTTTGCCTAACACATACAGAAAAAAGTAACACGCTATCTTTGTACTGAGGTTGAGATAGGAAGCAGTTTTTCAAGACACAGATCTGTTGATGATTCAAGTCAAAGCCATGCTTCATCACAAATGTGGTTTAAACACTCTCCTCCATTTTGCCAATAGGCACAAGGAAGACACCTTTTTTCAGATTGCTCAAGGTGACTCTGTAAGAGGGTTTGAGCACATTTCCATAGTAGTTAACATTTCATTATTAATCCAATTATATTAGAAATCTCACATCAAAAGATTAAGTTTCAGTTGATTAAAAAGGATAGTCAACACATTCAGCCAACTAAAAACTGGGCCAAAGCCCCACATCAGAGTAGAAACTGAAGTGTCCATCACTTCCATCTTTCTTAGTCCCCAGATTGGAAAAGATGCATGCTTGCCAGCAAGCCAGAAGACAAGAAAATGGCCACCAGGGACTAAGGTAACAGGGAAAGCCACACATCATGAAAACCTATTTCATGAGACTGCAGCCCAACTGCATATTTGGATTATGGAAGAGAAGTCAAAGAGAAGAAACAGTCTTAGTCTTATCTAAAGGGTAACTAGTGCAGCATTTCTGCTGTCACTGGTGATGTTTGGAACAGACAGGCTAAGGCACTAGAGAGGAGAGATGGAGCACATCCCCAGTGAAGTGCAGAAGTGCCTAAGGCAGCTGCAGACCCCCAAGGAGAGGGGCAGTCCCCCCCCGTACCGATTTCGCAGTTCTTCCCCGAGTAGCCGTCGGGGCAGGCGCAGCGATACTCGTCCGGCTCCGTGTTCATGCAGGTGCCGCCGTTCAGGCACGGGTGGTGATTCCCACAGTAGTTCAGATCTGCACAGAGAAAAGGCTCAGTCAGCAGGGAACACGCATCCCACCATTTCAGTCCCTAGTCAGACACACAGATGCCTTTCTGGCTTGAACATCCTTCACCCACATCATCCCCATATTCCAGTGGCTAGCCTGTGATCGGGTAACTATCCACAGAACAGGGAAGAATGGACAAGAGACAACTGCAGGAGTTAGAAGAGTCAGGACAATTCCAAGCCTTTTGTCTTGAACTTCCTATACTTCTGATGCCTAGGCACCATCTGCCACACAAGAATTAAGGCACAGAAACACTCAGGTAGTTGCACACCAGCAGAAAAAAAAAAAAGGGTTAATGAGTTATCAGTTAATCATGCAACTTAACTTATTTTTCCTGTACATTAATGTTAAGTACCTTTGTTACAGAGCAGGCCACCCCAGTTGGTTTCACAATTACACTGCCATGGTTCATTACAGCTCCCATGAGCACAGCCTGGGTAGCGGACACACTCATCACAGAACTGTCCTTGCCAACCATAATGACACCTAAGATGTAAGTTCACATGTTAAAAGTTAGCAACATGATGCTTCATTATCAGCATTACATGTATTTACAACACTACACTTACCATTCTCAAGAACAAGGTCAACTGTTCAATGTGCAACAGATAACAAAACTTTATCCTGTTTAGAAGGGACACAACTAGTCCTGTTGAACATTCTTATGAAAACTCATCCTGCCTGAATGCGTTACACACCATGGCAACAAACACCACCAAGCACTACACGTTATGAGAACTGGACATGAATTAGTTGTTCTTCCACAAGAGGTCCCATCTTCACATAATCATCTCACACTAGGACAAAACTTGTGATTGATACAAGAAAGCTGAAATCGATTTTCAGAAGGAGACTGCTGGCTTACTGCATCGAGCACCATAGTGTTTTTCTGTGAAGAGAGATTTCAAGATAACAGCCAATTTGCTTTAGAGTGCTACAGCCTTAAAAGACCAGGGCAGCCAGGAAGGCAGCAGTCTTGACAATTTTCTCAGAAAGTAAACCTTTTTTCACAGATTTATTCCATTATCTCCTCAGCATTCTCTACTGGCACTATGGAAAAAGTACTCTTTGGAGAGAGGAGTAAGAACAGAAACAAAAGCCATTAATAATTCATTTGGTTTGGAATTGAATTTTTTCCCCAAGACTTCTTCTAAGACCAGTATCTTTATGTTAATCTGTAACAGAACTCTGCTAAAAGAAGCAACTGTTTATGCCACTGGAAAGTATTAAAATCTGAATTTACAAGGGGGAGGAAGGGTGTAGGCTAATGATTTTTAAACATATATTTGTATTTCACACACATTTTAAGTACCAAGAAATAGGAAGCTTGCTCTTTTGGGCCAACAAAAGAAGTGTTCTGTCTGTTAAGAGCGTATTTCTTATACAGAATTCAAGAGACATACTAGCAACAAAGAGATGCATAAAATCACAGTGAATGAGAGTTGGGCACATGCACAACAGTGCAACCCTATTGCCCAGAGGAAAAAAAAACCATTAGAAATGAAACTACATTTTTTAGATTCGACACTACCATTCTATAATCCACATACTCTGAATAGCACAAAAGAGCAGAAAATAAATTAAGTCTTTGGGGGTGGGGCGCAGCAAGAGAAGACAAGGAAGAGAAGTATAAACGAGGAACCTTGGTTCCTTGTGAATCAATCCCCTTCCACTGTTTCAGTAAGCTGGATCAATCCCCAGAGGAACAGAACAAGCTGTGCTGGCAGCACAGCATTTAAATCCTTACTATTTACATTGGCAGCAAGGAACCTAGATGCAGATCTCTGCAAGACCATTCTTTTCATAGGAAGTTCTAGAACTGCTTTGAGCCCCTGCCCCAGTACCTGCTCCTGCCCTGAAAAGCTCCCAGCTGCAGATCTCCAAGGAGAGCCTCACTGAATATCCAGCCCAGAGGCCTCCACGGCTCCTCTGAGCAGGGCTGGCAGAAGCCTGGAGAACACTCGTATTTTAGAAGCCTCTTTGGCTGCAGCAGCAGCAAGAGGAAACAAATACTGCTCCTGCTAAATTTGATCTCTTCCTTCCTCCTCAAGGACAGAAAAATCTTTTCAGAGGATGGTAATAAACAATAAAAAAAGCACTGTAACTCACTTTACTGGCCCCAACCCAAATCTTCATCCATGCCAAACCTGGCACTACTGCCAGTGATTCACCATGACTATCCCAGCCAGAGCCAACTCCCCACCCACATACAACAAGCATTTTCAAGTGCTGAAAGTCTGCATCACAAAACAAATAATCACAGTAACTCAATTTATTCTCCATAGCCAATGGATAACAAGTTTCTTTGTTTAACGCTGTAGCGGTACTTAAGAGTGCAAAGAAAAATACAGTCACCTTCTAGAACTTGAAGGCATCTTAAAGCACCTCCTTGAGTTTGTAGGTATGCTTGGTGACATTAAAATAACTTCAGCAGAAAACAGGTTGCTGCTTTTTCATGATATTCAACACAGTCAAAGTTTACTGTTAAAGTTACCACCAAGCCTGAAGGAAATAATTTCTAGAGGCTAAAAGCAGTCCAAAGGAACACAATGTTTACAAGTCAAAAGGTTACTATGTGGTAAGCTGATCAGCCTTCAGTTTACAAGGAAGAGTAAATTAGGATTTCCTCTTGAACAGGAAGTCTGGTTGCATCCTACATTAACAGGTGCTAGAGCAGTGTTAATTCCACTTCCTTCTAAAAAGATAATGCTTACATGGATCTCAGCCCACCCTGAGAGCAAGATGGGATCAATAAGGGTAAACCAACCCAGAAATGGGTATGTTGTATGTCATTTATAGGTATGGGTATGTCCTTTATGACAAAAATATCAAGACAAAAAACAAAGATGAAAATGATTAACGATTCACTATGAGAAGCCCAAATGGTACAAACACAAATTCAACATCATTTAGGGGAAAAAAAAAAACGAAAAACCCAAACCAGAATTCCTTGTCAAGTACCAACCACTTGTGCAAAAGCCAAAAGGAAACTGCCAGTGCAGCTAATAGTGGGCTAAAGTTACTTCTTCCCCACCTTCCCATCCCGTCAAGAATCAAGTAATTGCAATTCTAAATTTTTCACATCTGACAAGAAAGCCAAATATAGAGGATCTATAAGGATTCTCATTGTTCAACAGACAAAGAAAATTCTTATTGGAATCAAGATTCTACTTCCTTTGTCCTTCCCCTCTGCTGACTTCATCAGCTCAAACTTGTCTTCACAATCCAGCACATGCAAAACAAAATCAGACCTGGCTTAATCTTAGCCCTTGCTGGGTTATTAGCAGTACAAAGAACCATAAATAGATTGTTACAGTTTAGTAACTTCCTGATGGAAGGCTGAAATACAGGCATGTGCTCCCAGACTAAAGCATCCCTTTGGGTCACAGTTAACACAGAGTGTAATAGGGACAGAAGAACAATTGTTGGTTATCTTGAAATCAGCAACCTGGGAGAATAGATCTGATAATTCTACAAGGCACACTTCACAGCTTTCATTTTCCTTAGATGAGAGTCTGGTGGCAATAGAAAAAATGAAAATTCAAACAAAAGGCTAGAGGTGGGGGTGGCAGGAGTTGACATTAGCAAAAATTCTAGACAACCCTTCAATCGTCAGATTAGAAAAACTGCAACTGTGCAGAAAAAAAACACTGCTGTCATTGACAAGCAGAAAAAAACACAGTAATTCAGCTCAGTGGGGCTTCAAACATCTAAATTTCAGGATAAAGGACTTTCTACAGTAAATCTCAGTAGTAAATTTAACATCAGGGAACCCTACAAAAGCACTCATCACTACACACAGTTCAAAGGTACACGTGTACTCAGAGGCAGGGGAAAGTGGGAAAAAACTCATGAAACAGAACATTTGGGGTTTTTATTTTTCCTGGGGTCATTCAAAAACTAAACTTATGAAGTCCAATAAAAGATTTTTCTACAGAAATATGCTTTCCTTATATTCTTCTGAAAGAGATATGATGAAGGAAAAAGCTGACAGTAGCCTTTGCTTTCCTCTGAGGAAGTTTGTTATAATTATTAGTAAGAGCTAGACTGAAACTAAACATTTCCAAATCAGATGGAACTAACTAGATGGGTCTAACTTAGTCCCTTGGGCAAAAAGGGGACTACATGACCCTGGAAATGTTGTCCAGATTCATAAGTTTATGTCAAATCCTACAGTGGCAGTTACAGAAGTTACGTGGAAAGGTAAAGAGATGTACCCAGACCCTGATGGCCTGTGAACCATGGCCCCTCAGCACCTTGAATGATTAACTCCTGCTAATGTGAAAGGAGGATGCCTCTCCCAACACAGCAGAAAGTCAGGGTGCCCTTGATGGTCAGCTTAAGCTCAGCTCCTTTTGTACCATCCTCACACGATTTCTTCTCCTGCTTCAACCACTTCTGGTTATTTGAGAGTCCTGAGCCTTCTGTGCAGAAAGTTCAGCTGAGAAACTTCGTATTGTACATCTCATCCAATCATTAATCTATGCTGGCTAACCTTAAAAAAAGCTCTGTAATTCATGAGAATGAGAGGATACCTAAATAAATTCTGTTTTACACCTACTTACAGAGCAATGTCAGCACTTCATGCATAAATACACCTAAACCATCAAACTGAAGTCTATTCCTGATGTCAATGCAAGAATATGGAGCCTAAAAATAAATTTAAAAAAAATCTTAGGGAGGATGTAGGCTATGTGGTATGAACCTTTAAATATCACAGGTTACACCTTACTGATTTATTGCACATCATACAAAGAGTGAAGAGAACATCATTGTGAGATATTCATACACCTTTTTATAAGCAGACTTTTTGGAAGGAGCCTCTCCCAATCATGTTTCAAGTGGAAGCTGGGGCCAAAACACTCAGTACAGGAAAACAAAGCAAAACAGTGACATTAAGAGCAGAAGCAAAATGCATCATTCAGGGGTGGAGGAGAAATAACCCTCTTAAAGAGAAAACCACTAAATTTTCTAGTGACGTGAACAGGATGGTGTTGCATAGGCCAGAACAATAGCTTTATATTAGTTATTTACTTAAAATAACCATAAGAAAATCTGTTTAAACTTTTAGGAGATTACTTGTTGCACAGCAGGCAGCAATATTGTCCAGCTGTTAGATACTACAATTCTGAGCATCTGGATTCAGTGTTAACAAGCAGTACAGTACTCATTCACTAATACTTGTCAAAGAAACACTTTGCCCACTTTCCTACCTTCAAAATAGGCAAGATTATTTTGTGAATTGCAAAGGAAAACACTCATTAATGAGCTCAAATAATTTAATTACCTGTAAACTTGTTATCTTTTCCTCTCACCCCCAGCATTCTTATCACACCAAAAAATACAAAACTTGCCCTACAAAGTTTTTTTCTCCTCTAATAAAGGAAGTTATTGAAAGCTAACAGTCTCACTCCAGTACTAGGTAGAATTTTGAGAACAAGTAAAAAGAGGGGATGGTTCAAAAGTTTTTAGCCAAAACATTGCTCAGTTAACTTACATAAGTGGCTCTAAGGGCGTGCCTGTATTTGCATTAGTTCACACCAGGAACATGCTTTTTACGTGAACTGCCTGATCATTCCTGTTGATGGTGTGTTAGCTCACATCACAGGGCTGTTTTGAAACAAAGGAACTGGATTCCTCTTAGGTTAAACTAAGGTAACCAGACAATGTATGCCAGGAGCACACCCAATGTGCTCCAGCTGCAAACAGACATTCAGGCCACAAGAATAGACTAGAGAGTCCAAAAGTTAAAGTCCTGAAGTGTTTGGAGTATGATATTGAGTTCACTGTGCAGCTTTGATCTCCTGTTCTAGTTCAGCTGCACTCCCCACACTGCTGTAGACACAAGTTCAAGCGTTACATGTTTTTACTTCCTGCACACCCACTCACATCTCCTGGATGCAGATCCACCTTTAGGATATGTTCTGTACCCTCCAACCCACTCATGCAGAGCATGCCTCAGTTCCTTGACCAATAAAGACACAAAATACGAGATTCTTTGTCAAACTTAAGGTATCTACTTGTGTGTGTACTTGTTTTTAGTGTGAAATGCCTGCCAACATTCCCTAAGGGCTCACCACTAGGACACTAAAAAAAATATAAAAGCACATTAGTTATAACAACTAATAGACAAGAGAATTCAACATGATGAAAGACAGCAATGGTAAGAATTTTACAAGATCTTTGAGACCTGAAGTTGTAATAGGATCTCTTACACCAAGGAGGAGACAGGAGATGTCCCAGTCCTGGTCCCAAGTGCATTCCTGTGGGGCCAAACAGGAGCCTCACACTTTTTAGGGACCATGGGCAGCCCAGTGTTGCTGGAATTGGCCTGGACAAAAGCCAAAGCAGCTAAGCACACTGCCCAAACAAGGGTTTTTCTAGTTTACTGCTCAGAGCAGCCTATGAGATTTCTCATAATTCCATTCTGGAACACCTGTGGAAGATCCCCATCTCTTACTTTCTCCCAGTTTTCAGAAGCAGGAATTTTATTTCCTTTTTTTTCCAGTTCTCTATGACCTTTGCTAGTCCTCTACAGTCCTTCAATAACAACCTGTTTTGAAAAGCCTTACCAGATCATCTTATACCCAAGAATGAATTCACAAGAATCCAGCTGCTGGGTTTTTTTTTTTTTAAAAAAGGTTAGACAGAGTTCCCCAGTGCTGATGTTAAACATGTTATCCACCCAACCATCACAAAACCACAAGTGAGACATCAGTGATATTGGATAGTCTCTGAGAAGTCTAAGATTTAACAAAGACTCTCTAGAACACTTTTAAGCCACAAATACTGCAGGATGGTTGTAGCTCATTTTGCAGCTCCAGCTTTTCTGCATCTCTAATAAAAGTACTAGATAACAGTTGAGCAGGGTCTGGGCTGTGAAGTGACAGATAAAGGGAAAAAAAACCACTTGGGAGATGCCCATAGAGTTTGCAGCACTGCAGGACTGCTGAAGGGGAACACAGTGACTACAAAAGGCATGGCACTGGACAGAAAGCTTGAGAAAACTTTTTCAGTGGGGCAAAGATAAGGTATATGTTTAAACAAAACCAAACAAACATAAAATCACCAAAACTGTAAAACTAAAACTGTCATGTATAGTTCTAGAACAAGTCACTTCAGAGCACACCAGCCTTAATTTATTTTAAAAGTTCTTTTAAAAGAAGTATGTTTGCTTTTTCCACCTTGCACAGAATTCACATTAGAGTACTATTAATGATTCCATTTCTAATTCATTTTCGTTACTCTGCACATTCTAAAGAAATTTTGGTATCAGTTGTGGAAAGTAAGACTGGCTTTTCCCAGGACAAAACCTAGCTCTTACCATGGCTCCAGAATGCAAGCTGAGCAGTGTTAAGGATTCAACTCCTTTTGATTTGCTTTAGAGGAGAAAGAAACATTCAAAGGCAATGGGAAAAATAGAAAGACTTCTGAAAATACCATCATCCTGGCAGGGCTATGACAATGTAAGCCAGATATGAGGCATATCTGGACCTCAACCAAAGCCATACCACTCTGGATAACAAGGAAGTGAAAGATTGAGCTGTTAAGCCTAGTGACAGTTTATGAGTAGTACCAAACATACCCAGGTCAGCAGTTTTAATCAAGGAAAGAGACTTTCACTGGTGGTTTCTCTATATTCAACTTTGATCTAATGGCTCATATCTGGCTTGGGTTCAATGACCTCATGGAATTAGCAAACTTCATCCTCCTCTAGACAGCTTAATGGAATTTAACAAAGTACTTTAAGTGATGTAAAAACACACACAGTACCAGCATGAAGGCTCTGCAATGTTGTGTCTTTGATAATCCCTCCTACTACTTTGGCCTGCTGAAGTCAATTAAAAAAAGACCATTTAGCCTGCCATTACAGACCAAAGTTTATTGTCTTTCTTTATGCACTGTGGATAAAGACTGGTTTGTTTTCTCTTTAGGATGGTGGCATGTTTCCATCCTTGCAAGACTCAGCTAAGTTGGTTTTGCTTTCCCCAAGGATGTATTTTTCATCTTTATTCAAGAAATTTTTATTTTTGCTGAGTTGCCTCCACAATGACAAAACACATCACCTAGACCCAGCCACACCACAGAATGACATCTGGTCATCCCCACATATTTTCCATTTCGATGGAAACTCAGCAGAAAAAATGAAAAAATATCTCAATATTGTAACTTCCTCAAAGCAAATGGGTGCATGAACTAGACCAACAGGTGATGCACATCCAGAACCAGTGACATAGTCTTTATTAACAGTCTGAGGTCATTTAGCTACTTCTGATTTTAGTGTAACTTTTAATCCAAGAACTGCTCTAAATTACATTGGAACACTTAAAATGGAGGCTAGATCTTTTCTTGAGACCTTGGTTGAAACCTTGGAGCCTCTGCCTAGGTTACTCCATGTTCATGCAAGTTGAAGACGAAAACCATTTTCCAGCTTTTCTATTTACTAACAGCACTGCAAGTTTTGGCAATTAAGTAGCTTTTGGCACCAGCTGGTTCCCAATTACCTCACACCCATATTTTTTCTCACATTTTCATTTTCTTTCTGAATTAAAAAAGGACATTGTTTTCACCTGTTAAATTGCAGTGGCAGCCGTCCAGAAACCAGGATGAAGGAATCTAGATTAAAATTCAATAGCACCAAACATAGCAGTTTCTTTTAAATAACAGCTTCCTTTGTACTGCTGAAGATAAAGGTCATGTCTGTAAGCCTCGATTATTTTTAGGCCAGCATCATTTTTCTACAGAAGGTATTATCCATTTTGGTTAGAAGCAACATTTCCAATATAGTCTAATAACTATGACAGAATGCAATTTAAAGACACAATTTAAAGCTTGTGTGTGAACGCACTCAAGCTACAAATCACCATTAAAGAGATAGCTAAGAACTTTCTGCAGTACTACACAGAGTGGCCACACAGAGAAAAGCCATTGTTCTCCTTCAGCTCGCTGATCACAGATCTGACTTGAGCAGACAGGCATCAAGAAACAAGGTAAACTGCACACAATCCACTATTCCTTCCCTCAGTACCTTCTTAAACTTGAGAGAATCCACCCATCACAATAGTGAGATACCTGGACAGAGTCCTTCAGCAGACTCAGGGTTATTTTTGTGGGCTCAGTTTGCAAGGGAACACCTTGCTGGGCAGGTTGCAAGGGAACACCTGGATGTACAATCTCAGATGCTTCTTCACATCAGCTCCAGGCTGCAAGGAAAGGCTTTGCCATGGGAGATCACCTGTGGACAGCCACCTTGAAAAAGGTAACAGCACCCAGCTTCTCAGCTTGAAAGGTTCTATATTCCCTTCTTGAAACCTCCCTCCCCCTCTCCAGCTTCTGCCTTCTCAGATACAGCTGGTATCACAGAGAAAGGGAAGCTGAAAAGGAAACTGCACCAACCCCTCTCACCCACCCACTCCCATCCAAAAAAACCCCAAAAACACACCCAACCAAAGGTACTGCTTTGTATTTTCTTAAATCTGTTTCTTTTATACATTTAGTGAAAGACTTCTGGCATTCAAAAAGCAAATATTCACAGGCTCCTAGGATGCTGCTTGGACACCTACAGGACACCAGAAACCCTTACATGAATCAAAATTCATTAAAATAGGCTCTCAAGGGGAACAAATGCATTCTTGAAAGGCTCAAGGGAAAGACTGTTTCCTCTTCAGGCAGAAATGATACTGGCCCAGCTCTCAGCCACAACCTCTACTTACAACAAAAAATGCCCAACAGCAGTATGAGTACCCAATACTTGAAATCACAAGGAACATATTTAGTGATACAGAAAAAAATCACAAATAACTTTATAAATAAATATTTTTTCTTACACAAAAAGGAATCCACCACTTAAATATCTTGTTTGAAAAAATCTTTTAAAGGAATTTTTATAGCTTGAGAAGTGAAACCACACACAAACTGAAGCACTGTTTCAATTTTACTTCAAATTTACAGTTTTCAGTCAGACCAGAGGGCTACTACACAACAAACCTTCCAAGAAATCAGCAGCATCTGATGGAAGGAAGTTTCAGGGCAGTAAGAAACTGCTCTGTGCTGCAATGATTTAAGGTTTGCTTCATTATCTCCCATCACCCAGTGTAAAAAACATGAGGCACTGCAGCAGGATGGGACTTGTCTGCATGTCTCCTACCACAGCTCATGAACAGGCACCTCAACCCCAGCTCAACTCTAAGTCCAGCTAAGCTGGACTATCTGCATCCCATTTCTGCCACTTCTGTGGAGGCTGTAGTAGTCAGAAGGATGAAGCCAATTTGCCTTAAACTGTCACAGCTTGCCACAAAGTGGTATTTGTCAGCTCTCAGGGGTTCTGGCAGCCACAGCTCAGTTTCACATCATTCAAATCAAGCAGGTTCAACACAGCTCAATAAAGAACCACCGTGTGAATCCACCCTTACAATGGTGCATACCACTCTGACCACAAATAAACTCAACAACTTACACAGGATCCCAAACTTGCAAGTAGACCTGTCCCATTTCTTCAACAGCCAGTGTAAAAATAACACCCGTTTCCCCTTGACCTACTACATTGAATGCCTGAACCTTTACAGGAAAACAATCAACTGCCCTTGTTATCACAGTCTACTTAAGCTGCATCACGAAGTTAAGGGAACATTTCACTCTGTTCTCTCATATTTAGGGACAAAAAAAAACATTAACCTGAGGTAGAAAGTTTAGGTTGGGGTTGCTACTGTATCTCTATTAGTATCAAACCCCTTTTTCTTGGAACAGCAAAATTTACTATATTTTGGTGATCAAAACATATATTGAGTGCTCTAGGACTGTGAGCATTTCCTCATCTAACAGTCCAAAGAGCAAGCTGCCCTTTTCATTTGAGAGAAAAACACATAGAAATTAAAACTCCTAAAGATTTTGGAAATAATAATAATAAAATATAGACTTTTCTCATTTGATAAAGGGACAGTTTTGAACTACATGAAGCAAATCTCTTTAGTCCTATATAGGCAAAAAAATAGAATAGCATCACAAAACACTTTAGAGTATATGCAGTTCTTACACACATGATATCTACTTCAAATCCATTTCCACCCATGTTCTTGTACAGAATTTTTCCATTTTAAAGTAGACTTTTAAAAAGTAGCAATATACATGGAGAACACTTGAGAGATCAGTGCTCACCCCCCCCAAATAAAAAGAAGATACTTAAGCATGCAGACTTACTTGCATTCCCCAGGTACACTGCAGCCCCCATGGAGCAAATTACATCCTTGTTTACACACAGCTGTAGACACAAAAAGACATGGGCATCAACCTGGGCAGCCAGGTATCCATTAGTACAGCAGTAGTTTGGAGCTCTTCAGGTAGGGCTCCTGTCATTTAGCCTGTCTGTTTTTGTGCAAAGTAGATTGCCTTCTGCCATGTTCCAACAGTTGATCCTTCCAGACAGTTATTTCACAAAACACAGCATGATTACAGCCAAAAAGCTTTGCAGCAAGAGTGTCAGCACTGAAACTTTTATAAAATACAGTTGTTTTTAAAACCTGGTATAAGACTGGTAACTATGCTGGAAATTCCAAACTTTAAGTGATACATGACTTTGAGTAAGCCCTAAAAATGGTCCTCCCCATCACTGACAAGCTTTTTACTGAAAAGGAACAGAAAACAAAATCAAAAAGCCCTTGCCAGAAAGAAGAGTATGTCAATTTTAGCATTAAAATTACTGAAGGCAAAATCCAGAGAGATTTGACTGAGTGGTACATTAAAAGAGACAACTACACTTGAATTTCTGTTCCCATTAAGAGCTATCAAAAAGCTTTCAGCTTTGCACACTTTACACTTAAAACTGTTTCATTTGCAGAAACAGTGTTATGGGTGCATTTTTACAGGATTAAAGTCTGTGTAAGTGATGATATCACTCCAATAAAATCTTACATTAACAGATGTAATGCATCATTTTGCTTTGAAGGAACACCACCACTGAATAAAGTCAATTAGTAAAAGGATGTTTCCCTGAATACTAGATTTATTTAGGTACATTCACAGCACACACCAGCAGCAACACTGTATCCTGTGCCCCGCTTTTCAGAGAGGATGTTTTATTTAAAGATTTGTATTGAAAGGACAAATCCTGTAAGTGCTAAAATTAATATGCTACAGCACTGACACCACATAAATACCTACTGCAGTTTACACCTATTCTACATACACCAGGGCTAATCCAAGACGAAGGAAACATACTACCTTGTTTGCATTCTTCTCCCATCCAACCTTCCATGCAGGCTTTGTTTCCATTTTGATCACACGTGTAGTGACCAACAAAGTCATCTCGTGGGCCACAGAACTTGTTGCACAGAGCACTGTAGTAATTTTCATCACATTTCACCCTTATTTGCACTTCAAAGTGGGCAACAGGACCATTGATTTGTAGGGTCTTCCATCGATCTTCTGGGTTGATCATGCCAGCATGTGCCACTCGCTCTATTAACAAGTTTTCACCTTTTTGGAAAGAAAGGTAAATTCAACAGGGGGTTAAGTTTGACAGCACACAAGGACAAATGGAATCCAATCAGAAGTACTCAACTGGTTAAGAGAAAACCAAGTAAAGAAAATGTTAAGATGATAAAGATCTACTGTATAACTGAATTTTCCTTTGCCTTGCAAAGTTCATTACAGGAAGGCCAATTTAAAAAAGTGTCCCAAAGGAAATATTAAAAAACCCTGGAACATAATCCATAGGAAATAGCTTATTTTTCAAGGCAGCCAAACATACCACACCCACATACTGACAACTAGCAGCTTTATCTTGATCTGAGGCTCTTCTTGACTCCTTTTTGTTCTTATAAAATTGCAAGATCTGCATAATCTCATAGCTGAGATAAAGTTCTCCCCTGTTAGTTTAATTTTAAAAATAAAGCAAAACACAATATATTCAATTTGCTACAAAATTACTGAGCAATAGTGAATGCTCTGGTAGGGTTGCATTATATACATAAACTAGCTTGTTTCCATTTTATCATTCTCTCTAAAATAAAGGCAAAATATCTTTAACAACCATTCTATAGAACACTGCACAGCTAGTGTTTGACATTTTGAGAAGAAATAAACAAGTGAACCCAGGATTGCCAAGGGCCATCCTCATCTCTGTATCCTCCTTATCCTCATCCCCAGTGAAACTGCTGATAACTGTGATCCCTGTTGCAGCACACTCTGTAAGCATCCTGCCTTGTCCCCATGGAAAGCAGCAGCTCTGCTACTGCCAGACTCCACTCACTGAAGCCAAACCTGCAAAAAGATTTACATATCCCACAGGACAAGAGGATTCCAGGCTGTAACATTATAGAAACTGCCAACACAAAGTGTTTTCATTAACATGAATATCAATCTTGTATCTTTATCCATGTAATTCTTTGTATAGAAGCTTCAATACCAGAAGGTGAGACAATTATAGCCAGTACAATGAAATTATACAATTGCTTCAGCAAATACTGAGAATAAGCAAAGCTCAATGAGGGGGGCAAGGGCAGACAGCGAGCAACACCAGTGACAAAAGTTTTCTAATGGGTTCACCATTCAAATCTGGTACCACCCTGCTGGACAGCTTTTCTAGGTGACTGCAAGCTGCATCTGGAACTAAAAAAACTATTTATGAGAAAAATGTACACAAGCTTCACTTGAACATATTAATTTCATACACATTTATGAAATAGCTATGATATTGTCAGCTCAGAGCTTCAGCACCCATTTTCTTTAAATAAAGATTATGTAAAGGACACATTAAAAGAAATTAATCACCAAAAACTTGCACACAGCAAGAGGCTGAGATGAGAGTGAGATAAAGCCTTAAGTTCAAATTATTAATAGTACACACCAAGCTGGTAGCAAGCAATACTAAGCTACCACCTTTAGCAAATGCATTTTACCTACCCAGCTGCTTTCTAGAACTCATTAACCTCAAATGTTTAGAAAACAAAACCCAAGGAGTGACTGTTTCTCAACCAGAACATTACTGACAATTTACAGGAATCCTGTGTGTCTCTTAGCAAGGTGGCATTTTCCTCTCAGCATGTAAAAGGACTAAAGTGACAATTTTCAGCCCCTCCAATATTAGGAGAAAAGAATAGTTACAGAAGTATCAGCTTCTCCAAAGTATCTTGCTCTCTTGGCATCTTTATCCGAGCTTTCTTCTATAAAAATGTTTCCTTTTGAAATTAAAAAATACTGAACGTAAAAAAGAATCCCTTTTAACTAAGCATTGAAAGGTACCCCAGTTATTAAGACCTAACATTATCTCTCTGCTTTATTATTAGAAGTGGCATGGCCATGTATAAGCTGTAAGTCATGTTTGCTTGGACTAGACTGCATAAAACATTTCATGGCTGGCCAGGACACATTGAAGCCTATCCCTCCTCTTTAACTCTCATTCCTGTGCATGAGCTCCTCTGTCATCCAGCAGCACTTGCAAAATAGAAAAGGCTGCCTGTATTTTATTTTTGACCAACTGGATATTAATCACACCAGTCACCATTGAAAGTTTAATGATTAGATAGAATCAGAGTTTTTTTAGGTTGGAAAAGACCTTTAAGGTCGTCAAAGCCCAACCATTAACCCAGCACTGCCAAGGCCACCACCAAACCATGTCCCCAGGTGCCACATCTACATGTCTTTCAAATACCTCCAGAGATGGTGACACCACCATTTCCCTGGGCAGATCTCAGCATCCTTTAATAATCTGATTTTCCTCCAATGACTATTGACCTGAAAAGCTATAGAGCAGAATATGCTGAATCACCAGATGGTCAAGGAAAAGCAAACAAATAGCAAATACACATTGCAGAGCTGCTTTCCTGCTACAAGCAACACAGGCTCCTTATAAACAGCTGCAGCAGCCACTGCTGTGAAAGCGTTTCCTCAAAGTGCATCAGATGGACTGAAGAACAGGTCCTGAGATTAAAGGAGTGGCTTATATAATAAAAATCTTATCAGGTATCTTCAGGCTCATGGAGATTCATCAGACCCAGCTAACTGGAACAAGCATTACAGGTACTGCAAATATACCTATGCAGAACAGACCTCTTGATACCAGGGGTCAAGAACAGGGGAAATAACACAAGAGTGATCTTTTTATCTTTTTGAACACTCAAACTTTATCTTCACAAGCTCTTCTAAAAGGGAATGTGTTCAGAGTGTTAAGGGTTTTTCCTCAAGCTTGTATCAGTAGAAGTAGGGCTTAACAGCCTACATATAAGCAAGCCAAATAATTTACCCTGAGCCACAAACAGCATGAGGGAAGCAGCTCCAAGCCATTTCATTTCTAATACTAAGTTCTCAAGTACCAGAGTAACTATGAGAGTTCTGTTTAACTTCAAATTTAGCACTGATCCTACATAGAAGGTGCATCTTCCAGGGAGATCTATAAACACAGGGAGGAACATGTTTGTCAAGGTTTCTCCTTCCTCCCCCACAATACCAAAGTGGGTCTGAAGATATTCAGACACTCTCACCTGTTTTGATGAGACAGGTTTGCTCCCTGGATCTGACTTTGCCATAGAAGTTCACCTTAGGGATTCACACTTCTTACTTTTAGCCATAAGTAAAGGCATAACTGAATTTGTCTGGTTATTGGTAAAAAAGCATCATTCATTACTCAAACTTAGATACACACAAACAGCCCCCAAACAATTTCCCTGATTAATGGGTTTTCTACAAGCAGCTCTAGAAAAGCAGATAGTGGTACAGATGCTTGCACAAAAGGAGATGATGGCTAAAAGGCAGTTCTTTAATGAATATTCCCAGAACATCTGATTTTTGAAAGAGAAAACCTTATCTGAAGAGTATTTAACTGTGCAATACACAAATAAGAACACTGCCCATCAGCACCCTGACCCTTGGCAGAGGTCAGGCATTCCCAACAAGCCAACAGGACTGTACAAAAGATGATGCTGGCAGTTGTTTGTGAAGGAACACACCACACAAACTTCCCATCCCAAGGAGCAGGAGGTGCCCATCTCAAGAAGCACGTCTTCAGCATGTTTTTGAGCACTATGGACAGATTAGTCTCCTACAGGTTAATGGGAAGGAGGAAAGTAACCACTGCACCCCTGCAGTAGACACAGAGTCAAATGGAAAGTTACTTCACCTGTGAAGATGCCAGCTTGCTCTGTCAAGGCAGGGCTGGGCTGGGCTTTGCCAAGACCTCTGCTGAAGTCTGCCCAGCCAAGTGACTTACCTGGAAAGTGGAACTGCTGTGACAGATGACAGCCAGCAGGCCCTTTGCAGTGACTTTGTATCTGTGCCAGTTTCCTCTCCTCCTCTTCCACCCTCCCAAAGCAAACAAGTGGTAACACTACACTGCCACAAGCTTACCCCGGAGCCAACCCTGCTGCCCACAGGAGGAGAAAAAAACAGGAGCAGTTCACGAGCCAGAGCTGAAGGATCCTCTGAGAATTTGTACTGGGGAAACATTTGCCATGACAGACTTGCTGTTGAGGTAGTACTTCACAGGTCAGCTCCAAGCCCCCCTGCCTTCACTGAGTGCAAGAAGAATGCAGGATGCTTGGACACAGAGGGAGGGAGCAATGACAAATGTTCTAGAACCTTCAAGTTGCTCACTGGAAGCTTCTCTTTCTAGGTTTTAGGAGAGGATTTTTGTTTGCTTGTTGTTTTGTTTGGGTTTTGTTATTTATTTTTGTTGTTGCTATTGTTTTGTTTTTATTTTGCTGGGGAGGTTGTTTTGTTTTGGATGGGGGGTGTTGTTTTGTTTTGGATAGGGGGTTTTGGATTGTTTTGGGTTTTAATACCCACTTGAGAGTCCGAGCTGGAACACAGACCCTACATTTAACTTTCAGCCTTGCTCATGCCCATTAAAGGAAAGCAAAACCTGACTGTAGAACTAATTAATCAGGTTATAAACAGACTCTGGCAATTACTTTGATTAATCTATCTTACAGTAGCAACAGAAGCTACATGTAACCTGATCCCCAGATCAGCACAGTGCTCAGGATGGACAGGGAGTCACGCTTTCCACAGACATTCACTTCACCCCTCCAGGACCAGATATTGTCTTTTCTCTGGAGGAGCTGCTGAATTCCCTTTCCTCTTCTCTAACAAGTGAATTTTTACTGATCTGTGCCTGTCTGGCAGTTCAGTGGTGCTTGCAAAAATACAAGAGAAGCATCTTTACATCTTGACAGATTCACAAGGCAAAACTTACTAGAGGACTCACGGTCAAGATCACTCAAAAAAAAAAAAAAAAGAGAACCTTCAGTATTAAGGAATTCTTCCAATGAATCCTATATCCAAAATCTACATTGAAGCACAACAAAGCAACACATCCCTATCACATAATTGGAAAACAGACTACAGAAACATTTAACCAAGACAAGCACTTAGCTAATCTTCTGCCAAATTACAGGCCAAGAAAGCCTTCCTAAATTCACCTGACAAGCCTTCAAGTTTTCAGCTGCAATACAGCTTTGCAGTACCTCTCTGGCAGCCTAAATTAAAGGGAAGTTCACTTTCCATCAGCAGTTTCTCATAGAACTAAACTGTAATCTGACACTTACATACTCTCCCACAGTTCATAGAAACTGTTAATTTAAGGAGATGGCACACTGGGCCTCCAGAAGACACTCTATATCCTGTTTGCCTGAAGTTCAGGGAAAAAAAAAGAATGCAAGTAAAGATATTTGTTAGAGCTTGTTAAACTAAAAAGCATAACATAGACCTAACACAAGCCTGAGGTGACTGTCCTCTTATCAAGTGTATTTAAAAGAAATCTGGGGCTTAAAGCTACAGATTTGCAAGAGGATTCTGCAAATTCTAAGAAATAAACAGAAGTTAAAATACTATTATTTATTAAGAAGCTAATTAAGAAATGAAATCCAGCACTTGAATGCATACAGATGATTTGCAGAATAGGCTGTCTCTTCATGTTCAGTCCTTTCTACACCATCTCATGAGTTGATTTGCCCTCTGTAACTAGGGTATGACTATTCTAATATTTGCTGTTCTAGCTGCCCCTAGATAAATTTGTTCCAAGCTGGAAACCATTTAAATTAATCAACATCACATAGTATATTTTAAACAAAGCATTCACGAGGATTCCTCCAATCTGTTACTAGGTAGGGTATCTAAACTTATTCAAGATTTAGGCTTGCTCTGCTCAGCACATAAGACCTCATTTTGAATACTACACCCAGCTTTAGGAAGTGCCACTCAAGAAGGCTGTGGACAAATTCAACTGAAGAGTTGCAGCAACATTAATATCAGAGATGTAAAGAAAACAGACAATAGAAAAAGGTTAAAGGAGCTGTTAAACAAGACAATAAGCTTAATTCTAACAGAAGAAGGGCTCAGGAACCTCATCATTATTGAAACAGAATCTCATGATGATTTAGGACATATATAACCTCTTCACCAGCTTAATGTTCAAACACTTACCTTCCTCTACATTGATCCCAACCAAAATGAAATAGTCCATCAATAACCACAATGCAAGTCGGAGGTTCATTATTTTCTTGTAGCCAGAAGCATTGGTTATTTTAAGACATATTTGCACACCATTTACAAAGAGCAGGTTCAAGCTGGAGTCCTGCTTTAGCATCATTAATATCAATCAGCACCTTGATATGATTTTGAAGTATTTATAAAATCATCTTGCTTTCACTTCAGATCAATAACCCTGTCTTGACACTGAGTATTAGCATTTACAGACTGAAAATGCAAGTTAAGTTTCAGTACTTGAGGAGAAACAGAGAAGGGATCATACCATGATTTAGAACAATTTCATCAAAAACATGAAGTACGCTTTCCTTATGGGGAGCAAGAATGTTTAATTGTTCACATGATCATGGAAATCATTCCATAGCATGATCACAGGCAGATGGAGGAGAATTTGAAGTGTAACTCTACAGATTATCTTCATTTAAAAAAAAAAAGGGTGCAGCATGATTTGTAAACATTTTTTAGAGTTAATTATCAGGAGTCATCTGTAAATTACACCCTTTATTTACAACTGTCCATTCTGTTTCCTATACAGCAATAATTTTTCACAGTTCCTAACCCAATACTCACTGTTTGGATTTGTAGATACCCATTACTCAGACTCAGGTTAGCCTAGAGCAGATGTGGAGGGATGGCTGATTGCAGCAGGATACAATTTTCCCCCTCCCCAATTTGCACACATACAGCACAGAATAAGTACAAACTCCAAGCTTTACATAAATACTCACCAGCTTTTGTATCATTATCCCAATCCCATGCTTCTAATATTAATGTGAACGACCTCTGAAAAAAAACAAGACACCAATTAGACAGTAATACAAAACTGTTATAACCAGACAAACTGATTTGAAATAAGCAGATATTGCTGCTACAAGAAAGCCAACTGAAAGCAGTTGAAAATTTCACTTCTCTGTTGTCATGTGAAAGCCCTTGAAGGCATCTTCTCAAAAGCATGAAATATAACAGCATTAAAAATTGTGGGACAAGCCACGCTAGCAGCAAAACAAAAACATTCCATGCACACATCGAGGACTGAATTATTATTACTCTCCTCCCACTGCATCTAATTCTCAGCTTTGCTTAGCCACAAGTCCTTTTCAGAAGCAGCCCTAAAAGGTTTAAATGAGGTTCAGAACCTTGGGAAACAGCTGGAATATTTAAGACTTAAACAACTGAACCACCTCCCCTAAAAAGGAATGAGAGCCATCATTTAGAAAGCACCTCCAAAGTAAGTCTATACCAGATCTGTTTTACAGAAAAACATATCTAAAGAAGAAATACACAATTCATCCTGCCTCTATCAAAAATTTACACTGTCTCATGAAAGGGTAGCATAAAAAACAGATCTACAAGACACAGTAGAAACAATTATTACAGTAAGCACACCTGGTACTGTACTTTCCCCTGAGGAAAGAAAAAACCCATGATTTCAGACAGTTCCTAAATGATTTAGAAAAAACATGAAGGCTTTACTTCACTAAACCAAGGCTTCAGGCATTTTCCTTGGTTTATCATCAAATATGTAGGACAGATGTTGATATTCAAATACTAAACTTATTTAGAAAAAAGTTATGCATACAGGTAATTTTTAACTGCTTTGAGTTGAGCAAGAATAGCTGTCAAACGACTCAGCTTTGATAGTTTCCAAGTGCTTTAAGGTAACATTGAGAGATTCTCGCATACATTCAAAATCAAGGAAAAACCATCAAGAACAGAAAAGTTATTGCACCACTATCCTGAAATTCTCCTATACACATATTCATGGAGAGCCAAGCCCTAATGTGTGCACAGTTCACAGCCTAATGATCTATAAATTCACATGGGTATGGGGACATTCAGCCAAGAAATTGCAAGGACCCTCTTTGGAAGAGGATTATGTAAGAATTCAGCCGTCTTTCACAGGGGCATTAGGACTATTTTGCTGTCACATCAAGAGATGTGTGTTTTTATTTTGAGATAGCTCCTTATGTGCTTTACAAACCCCTCAAACTCCACACCAAGGAGGGTTGATAATAACATTGAGACCTCCCTATCACAGAACAGCAGCAACAATAGGATCAGTGCAGCACCCCAAGCAGAAGGGCTCACTGTCTGAGGTCTTCCATGACTACAGCAGAGATCATTCTACTCAGAAATGCACTTGAGTGCTAATTTTCCTACTGCTCAGTTACATTAACATTCAAACCACAACTCAGCCTTTGAAAATAAGCCTTTCTACTGTGTTTTCAGCTTCGGACATATCCTAGGGAAGAAGATTTTACATCACTGAAACAAAAACAGGTTTAGAGGTGATTATTTAGATTAGACTAAAGAAAGGAAGGGAAAAGAGAGCTCAGCAGTGATCATACTGGACAGAGACATACTTGGGTTTGTACTGCCCTTGGAAATGGAAAACTCAGAGAGATCAGTTGAAAAGGCAAAGGGCTCTATATCTCTGAGGTTTGACAGCACAGCTCAACTCCACCCAATTTTTAAAGACAAGCATTAGTGGAGGATTTTAGTAGCTTCACCCTCCAACTCCCTGCACTCCCCAGTCTCAGCACTTAGGGAAGCAGATAGGATTCTACTGTATTTTGAAAACACTATCTGCAATCCCTCTTCCTAACTGAAAAAAAACCCCCATGCATTAAATAGTTGACAAAGTTAGTTCTATATAATACTGCCCTAACAATCTTCTGGCAACGTCTGTTTCCTTATTTGCACCAAAATTATGATAATAATCTAGGCAGAATTCTGCCCATCAGTGCAAGGTCCAAAGTTATCCACATCTTCCACTTTCAACTACTTACCTTCTAACAGATCCCTTAGTTTTCATGTGTTCCATTGATTTGTGTTTAGAATTATAGACCAGTGCTACAGTGCTTCCAGATGTCCATTTACTTATCCAAGGACTTGTCTTTCCTACTGCAAATTGGTGGTTGCATCTGACTGCCCACAAAAGGCAGCAAAAAATTTAAGATGGACTTGCTGTCTTAGGAAACAGACCAGTCATCCCTGCTTTCCCATCATACCATTTGAAAGCAGATTTGTATCCATGCTCACGATGCTAAGGAATTTTTGTGGGTAAAGAGTTCCATGCAATGCACTGTTCAATGTGATCATGCTGGACATTCCCCTGTGAATGGGGATAAAGAGGCATTCTACCCATTTTAAGATGCTTAAAACAAGAAATCCCACAGCTCTGGTGGCAAACCTCATGGTCTAAGTTGACACAGTCTCTGGAGAAGAAAATATTGCTTTACAATGTTATAAAAACTTCATAGTACATTATGAGCAACAATGATTGATGCAGAGCAGCTCCTCTAAAATGTGGAGGAGCCCTCACAGCTTGTGTTGCCTCCTCTTGGCTTTGCAAGTCCCAGGTGCCACAGGCCTGGTCTCCAGCACCTGCTTTGACCATCCTCCCACTGGTCACCACCAAGAACCACAGCCCACCTGCAGTAAGTTTAAAGAACCTACACATCAAAGACAAGACAAAGACTTTTAAATCCTTTCACTTCCCTGTGTATACTTTTATGGCTGCCCAGGCTGGCACTTGGCAGCTCACACATGAGTAAGCATTTGGAGTGTAACCTTTCAGGAGGGCTTGCAGTCACACTTGCAGGAGATTAGAGATGTTAATCAAATGGCACTACACAGTATTGATAGACAACTGTGTATTTACTGGATCATCAGTTTCAGCTGGGACAGTTCTCAGTTGTGCAACTTCTACTCTCTGCCCAGTTACACAGTCACCCTTTAAAAACCCCAAACAGACACAGCAAGAATGCTACTGTAAAACTGATTTTTATGGCTATTTTACCTCTAGAGAAGATAGTTAAGGTTACCAACCCAACCTGTCACCCTTCCTCATCTCCAGCTGGCCAATAAGTTGAAAGAGGAATTTCTCCCTGTGACAGTGCAATGGACCATCACATTACAACTACTATACCTCAAAAGAGAAAACTGGTCCTTAACCCACTTTGTTCAAAAACACACAGTCCGGCCCACTACCACATGTACCAAGTCTTGTACCAGATATGCTTACATGTCTTTGAATTTTATACTTCACTTTAAAATGACAGCTGAAAACTTACAAAAAAGCATCTGTGTTACTAAATATGTTCATAATATGTAGCACTAAGAGCTTCCCAGTTATGGTTCAATTATCAGAAACACATTTTACTACCAAAAGGATTTATTAGTGGAAATTTTAACATCCATATACTCACCCTGAGTGTAACCTAATAACCAGAGCAAGCACTGAAGTTTAATAACACTAATGGATATAAATTTTAAAGATATTTTCAGCTTCATACTGGCCATACTCATTTTATGAAAACTCTGTATCAGCTGATGTTAGTCACACCTGCACTCTTCTACAGAAAGTCTTAACACAGACTAACCAACACATCTACTGACACCAGCTGCAAGTAACTCATCTGTAGCAGAGACACTGACACCAGACATCTTTCTTAAACTGTGTTTACAGAAAACAGCAACAGAACTTGCATTAATTTAGCTCTTGTCCAGAACCTAAGGACTACACATAGAGCAAATCTTTAACCTCTTCACATCATCCAGCAGTGTCTTGGCTTTTTGGTATATCTTTAATATGAACAGACTCACTTAAAAGTCATTTAAGAACATGTTCTCCACAGAGACTGTTGATTTAAGTTGATGCATTCAAATTCATGCATAAATCTAACAAAAAACACTACACAAGTATCCTAAGAATGCCCCAAAATCATGAGCCTTACACATAATACACAGACATCACCACACCTGCTTCTTTAACTTGCACAGAACTCTTGCTGTAGGCTAATAGAACAGCAGGACATGCCATATTCCAGTCTGCTCTGATATATACAAAAAGCTTTGTGAAGTAGTATCTGTTGTTAATTTCAAACAGTACTAGCAAAATATTTAGAACTAGTACTAGCAAAATATTTTAAAAATATTGTTAAAGTGGTCATGGCACAGGTTTGAGGGGGAGGGGATGGAGGTATGGAACATACAGCACTGGAAACAGACTTCATTCTACTGACTCTGTTGATTAGGTTTATTTTTTGGAAAGAGTTAAACACACACCATCATCATTTGTGCTCATCAAATCAAAACTTAGAAGACATTAAAGGCTACGAGTCAGAAGTGCATCAATGCACTTCTGCAGAAGAGCACAGCTTATGCAAGAGCCACTTCGTAGGAGTTAACTAAACAGATATGCCAAGTAGCTTGGAAAGATACAAATTAAGCCTGTTTATCCTGGTGATGCTGCCTCAGTTGTGTTTTTTTCCTCAGGATTGGTGTTGACACAAGCAACTTCAAAGCATTATTCCACTGTTTACACTAAACAAAACACTCCCCATACTATCCCAACGACCTCCTTTCTGGGGAGGGGGAAACAAGACCTGTAATATTGGTTTGGCACTGTCTTCATGAACTATTACTGTCACCTTGATATCTGCAAATCAACATTCAAAAGGTAGGGGTGTTTTTGGCAAACCAGTCATGTCAGAATTTTCCTCCCAAGAGAGATGATCAATCTGATGACAGCATTTTCAGTCAGATATAGAACTTAGAGTCTCCAACTCAGAGTCTGAAAACGCCAAAGGTGAAGTTTGAGCTGAAACCAATACTTGAAGTTTTCTGCATTAATAACATTCAATTGTGACTTCCATGCTAACAGATTAAAAAAAATATTAATCTCATGTGAATAAAAGAACTGACTGGAATTTCTACATGGAAAAATGTTTCAAGAATCAGCTATGAAGTAGAAAAAAGTGGCTCCTAAACAAATCCCAAGCCCACCTTATCTTCCTGTTCTACAGTCACACAGTAAATGCAGGGTCTCATCTCCAGTAAATACTGTTTCTTTTCAAACATCAATCAAACAGAGGAAACATTTGTACTCAAACATTTCAACTGCCCAAACACTGGATAGCATGTTACTAGTCTCACTGCAGGCTAATTTTTGTAACTTCTGGAACAAGCCACCACCAGTATTTCTTGCAGCCAAGTCCACTAAGTCTTGATCAGCAGAGTCAGTTCTCAGACTCGCTTTCATAAGAAACTTTGAGTCAAGTGAGACAAGCACAGGTCTGGGGGCTTGCCCCCCTTTTTTTGTTTCAGAACACTCCCCCTCCCCCAGGCAGCCTGCTTGCCGTGGAAAAAGCTGACTTCAAGGCAAGCATATTCCATTTCCTTCCCCAGGAACTCTGCAGCAAGTTCATATAACTTCCTCATGAATAACCCAGAGGTGGAAAGTGAATAAGGAAGAAACTAAAAAAGATTCTGAGAAGATCTAGGACTCACAGTCAATACAAGTGTAAGGCCAGACAGACAGTCCTGCAGGTTTATCTTTTAGAAACAAACATTATAAAGTCATAATAGGGACCTTTACTGAAGGAGTAAATCATCCACATTTGTGGGGAAACATGGGGACAGGGTAAAGGTTTTTTTCTGAAACTTGCAGGATATTTCAGCCACTTGCAAGCAAGAAGCTTGTCTGCTGAATTCAGAGACCATCCACCATGCAAAATCACAAAGACAACCATCCTCTACATCTTCATTTTTTGTTTAAGGAGCGAGCATAGTGAGTCCTAAACAAAAGCCTTCCCTTTGGAAAACAGGGCCAAACAACCCAATTTTGTTATGAGTGGAAGGCTGCGTTAGAGTCCTGCAAACATCAGCAGCAGAAAGCAGTTGAGCAAGTCCAAGTTCTGTATTTGAGAGCAATTACTGTAGTTATACTCCTCTTGGCCCAGTCACAAAAGCAAGATGATGTTTACAAACTCCGGAGCCCTACTGTTGTGTGAGGGGAACTCTGAATTAGGCCCACCTGACAATCTTTAGGAAGTCTGCAAAACCAGGGAGGGGTGAGAGGGGCTATTTTCTGCCATGATTAACAGACACAGGCTGATATCTCCACCTACATGAGTCTGAACACTCATTCCACTCCTCCACCAAACTAAGCAAAACCTAAGCTGGAGGGGTGTGTAAGTGTGTGTGCATATGGGGGTGGCAGAGGGAAATCTAGACTATTAAGGATCATTTCATTGCAAAAAGAGCACAAATAAAAACAACAGGTGAATAAGAGTCAGTCCTGGAGTTAATATACCAAATTTAACACCCAGGTAGAGACTCATTTCAGGTAAAGAAAGTTACCCAGCAACTAGGTGGAAGAATCCCACCAACAACCAGCTGCATGCATCTGAAAGATAAAGCAACTTGAAGGAGGAACTCAAAGGGATATTACAACACCTATTTGGCAGTGCCTAGTGTTTTATGAAACAGGAGCAGCGTGCTTCTCTCCAGAGTGATCAAACTACCAGGATCCTGACATACCTTACCAGAGAACACATTTGTAGTAAGACCTTCAGGTGAAACTCTGAAGATATTCTGATCCTCCTGCAGTGGCAGGAAGCAGCAGGAGTTTCTCAGTGTGAAGGTCTTTGATATATCATGGGACAGCAAACATTTCAGCTGTGGAGTTCTTAAAATCATCTCAAGTCACATACTAGCTTTAGCTAATGCCTGTAAGAAACAGCGAGCCATTTTCACACAAGCCCAAAATGCCATGACAGCCTAGAGCTCCTCAAGGCAGGACATTAATACAGTCAAACCTCAGACCACATAAAAGCCAAGCGAGAGCCCTCTGGAGATCTACCTACATATGAGAAGCTAAACCATGGGAATAAAGACTCCACAACTTTCCTGTAACTTAGCACCCCAGACAGGAACTCAAAGCACATCTCAGCCAAGTCAACCTCGTGACAAATGGCAAGTCAGAGATGGCACATTTGGTTCAGCACTGGCCCTGACCTCTCACAGCACCTGTCACACAGCTGCTGCAGCCAGGGCAGCAGCATCCCTGAGGAAAAAGGAAACAGGCACCCCAAGAACCGTTTTCACAGCACCAGGAGCAAGTTGTTAGCTTCTCATTTAAAAAGCCTGCAGGAGATGTGATCTGACAGCAGTCACGTGGGGATTTCATCTGAAAAAGAGCTCATCTGCTCTCAGCTCCTAGAAGATCCCCTCCCTGTTTTAAAGGGGTGCCTTTCACCATTACACACATAGCAGTAATGCTAGTCCAAGGGAACAGAAGTAATGCTTGCCTCTGCTTTTTATAGCTGTCTGCTATTCATCCCCACCCTATCCATCCCCCTTCCCCTGATTCCAGCATCTACACATCTCTGCTGTGTTCAGAGAGATTAAGTTCCAACTGTGAAGTCCGAGCTGCCAACTGTGGCCACTTAAATTTCAGCAAATACCATAGGATTGACCTAGAAATCATCTGTTTTCCATATACTTTCAGAACCAACAACAACAAAAAAAAGCAGTGAAAATTCAGCTATTCAGGACTCCCATGATAACTTGCCTTTCTTGAGATTCTCCAGCAAGAAACAAGAATATCAATGTTTAATACCAATCCATGCTATAAGCTCTCAGTTTTCTATTTTACTGCAAATGCCTTCTGCCTATGCCATTTGTAGGCACCTCCTCTGTGACACAGGTCTCAACAAAAGTATTGCCTTATAAAAATAATCAATACATCAAGGAGGAAAAATTACTTTTTTCCCAAGTGAATAAGCAAGTTTAATGCTTATGAAAAAATAATCAATTTCATCTTAGATGAATGACCAGTAATTTTATTCTAGTTACTAGAATAATTACATTCTAGGTGGTCTTTAAACAGCTTCTTAGTCTTATTCTTTTCTCTTTCCAGGGTATCTTTCAGAATTCTTTGTACCAACTGTTGTAGTAGGAGTACAGCGTTGCAAATCCCATTTTAACTTCCAACCTTGTTGAATGTAAACTAATTTTCACAGAGCCTACCACAGCCCCAGGTTAATGACACCTGTGACTTCGTTCTTTTGTGCAATTCTCTATTGATAAGCAAGGTTTCACTAAACACATCTTTTGATAACCATAACCAGCTACTCCTTCAATCCACCAAAGCCATGTAGCTTCTTCCAGCTAAGCAAGTTCCCTTCACAAACTCAACACTAGTTCTTTGATCACAGTAAGAGATCTGCCTCCCACTCTTACCCATGTCTTGACTACTTAATATTCAGAAGTCTGTTGAAAAGAGCCTTCTGGATAGGAAAAGAAGTTAGAGAAAAACAAAAATCTTCCAGGATGGGGACTGTAGAAATCAAAGGTCCAGAGAAATGCAAGAAGAAGGAGCAAAGAATCAAGTTATTTCCATGAGAGAAATGAAAGAGTTGGCCAAAACTTCACAGCCTGGAAACTCCCACAACAGGAGTATGTGACAGAAGCCTAAATGCTACAACAGACCCTGGGGATGGGTAAGGTATAGATCATCTATTTCCATGGTCTTGGCAAGAACTAAAAGGTAAGCTAACAGGAGTCATGGCCAGAAGAAATTAAGTCAAAGATGGCATTTTAGGCAGACTTGGCAAAATGCTACACAGGTGGCCCAAAGGAAAAGTGGTTTTAAGAGTTTTGTGGGTCCAAAGGCAAACTCAGAGAGACCAACCACAACTGTTTCTGGATGATCTCAGGTTGAAAACAAAGCTAGGGACAATGACGAGCAGTTTTCTATATTCTTACCCTCAGCCTTCAACAAACATTTGTTTGCATTCCCTGAACTCCAGTTCCAGTACAGGTGTGGTTCTGAAGCAAGTATTTCACTTTTTCCTCATGGCTGACATTAAAACAAGACAGTGCTAAAATTAATAAAACAATTACACTGTGGAATCTTGCATGCCTGCCTGAGCCATTACCATCAATCCAGGATAATCAAAATTGTGACCAAGGAGTGTTTAAGGAAGAAAAGGAAGCCAGAAGAAACAAAGCACAATTCTAAATCAGATTTATAATTATATCTCAGAACGCCTCTTTGAAAACCATGACAGAAGACATAATTGAAAAAAATCTAATCAAGATTCTCCTTTCTGCAATACTGAAATGTCACATGAAATAGAACAAATGCAGAAATCACCAGCCCTGCATGCTATTCAGTACCTGTTGCAGTAAATGCAATAAATGCTATTCAGATAAAAAAAGTCAAGTTGAGCTAAAGCTACTAACTTTATTATTTAGAATAAAGGTTTAGAGGTCTGTAGGCTTCTGAAACTTCCCCTGAGGACAAGGTAATCCAGACAGCCTTTTAATAGTGATTAAGTCAGGTGACACAAAGCAGAACATACTGTCATTCAAGGCAAGACAACAGAAATGCTCAAATACAGCAAGCACTTATTTCACTAGAAGAAGATTGACAAGTGTCAAGTGAAATACAAAGCTTAATGATTTCATAGCAATTTTTCACACAAAAATTCATCAACGCATTTGTGACAAAAAATCCTGGTTTAACTATAAGAAAGTCACTACTTGTTTTGGAGAAGACTGGTAAACCAAGGTTTACACAGAAAAATAACTGAAATAATTTCACAATTCATCTCCAAACTTTAGCTATTTTACACTAGCCAAACCAACCCCTACTGGCTTCCATGATGAAGGCACAGATGAAGGCTAGTGCTATTCCTAATTAACCTTCCTCCACTAAGAAAGTGATTCTGCATCGTCTACGTGTGTCACTGAGCCAAGTGTCACACCAGCCACACATGTTATTCCATACCAGCTGAAGAGTAAGCAAGAAATACTTCCCCCATTAAAAGCTGGGCCTCTCAGCCATCCAGGAATCAGTCTAAGGAACAAAACAGCTTTCAAAATATCATCTTTATTCTCCAGGGAGAATTAGGGGAAGAAAAGAATAGGAAAGGCAAAGATTAGTTTAGCATGACTGGCACAGAAAGCTGTGAAGGCAAGAGCATCTGTGACAGTCTGGAAATAACAGCTAAAAAAAATGTTAGGACTTAAAAGCTGAAAGGGAATAAAAAGTAAAAGACAGTCACAGACTTGCTACAGGACTTCCCCCAGTTGACTGAACCACCCCAAATACAACACTAATCTCCATAAAAGACAATTTGAAATCACATAAGGAATCCTTGTCATTACACAAGATCTAGACACAAACTGCTGGAAGAACCAGTCTCTTCAGAGCAAACCAAGTTAATTAGCTAGATTTCTAAAAGATGCTTCTAGATACTCTGCATGGACCCTGAAGTACTCCTGAAAAATGGAAACAGTAGATACATCCTTTTAGCCATTTGGGTGTGCCTCAACATCTGTGTGCCTGACAGTTGCTACAGGCTCAGCCCCGGCTTCAGAAAACACAAATTCAGAATTTGAGCAGAGATCAGAATCCTTAGTGACCTCAGGAAACACATTTTAGACCAAAATAAACAGGAGTAAAGAAGCAGGAATTAAGACATCACAGGCCTTCTGGAGCCATACCTATATAGAGGTAAACAGACTGCTAGAAATGTTTTTCATTTGAACTTTTCCATGCTCTCCAGCAAGAAAAAAATGCCTTTAAAGTTTTTGTCAGTAAGCACATAAGACCTTCTCCTGCAGGTCTCCAACAAGTCCTGGGAAAAGACTTGCAGAAACTCAATACCCTTTGAGAACTCTGTAAAACTGCTTTTCTTCCAGGTAAAGGAAGACCAGCTCACCAATTTTACTCCAACCTGCAACAAAAAACATGGCAAAAGCATCTTGGAGCTGATCCTCAGATCTGCTGGGTAGAGGCATAGCATCCCATAAAAAGCTTTAAGCATGTGGGAAAGAGGCCTCAAAAAGGGACAGCTTGCCCCAGCAGCCTGAGCACAGCAATGCTCTGTTTATACATGACACGGTGAAAGAAAAGTCGACACCATAAAGAAGAATGACATGTACACAAGGTAAAATCCACCTGAAAACAGTCATAAACCACCCTGCTCATCACTTTGCTTTGTTTCAAGTAGCTGATAAGAGCTAATGATGAGCACAGAATACAAAACAGTTATAGAAGAACCATTAGTCATCCCTTCTACAGGCACAGCTCCCCTCTGCTATTTTATCCAAGATATCTATATACACTAAATCTTTATGTAGTCTGACTAAAAGTTAACAAATATTTGGGTATGCTTTGATATGGGTGTTACTGTGCCTGTCCCAGTGAGGTTTCTTGAAAGTATATTGGAATATAAAATAGCATTAGCAAGATATTCTTCTCCACCATAGAAGAAATTGAGTAGTAGAGAAGCCAGCCAATTACCAACACTATTTTAAATATAACAGCTATCAACTAGACCAGTAAGATTTGGTGTGGAACACTACAACTGTACAAAAAGAAGAGATAACATCCTAGTAGTCTACCTGATAACTGTCAAACAAATATCACTGATTGTATTCTGCCTCTCTCTCAGGCAGGACAGCCTAGTTAACATCTCCAGTTACATTTCCCTTTTTGTGAGTTCTAGAGCAAAAGCAGCAGAAAGGAAAATGAAATTAACCCCATGAGCATCAATCCTGAAAACATGCTCAAACCTTAAATAACAGCCTTCCATCTTATTCAGAGAGAACACAGAGTGTTGATTTTTGAGATTAGAAATTGAAATTAAATCAGAAATTATATACAAGATCAGAGTAGCAATTCCAGTAGATGCTTCTTTGCTAGTATCCAGTTTTAGTGGACAAAAACAAAATAAAAAAAAAATCAGAATCCACTGGTTTAGACAGAGGATCATAGGATTAAGTGTTAACACACATTCTGCCCAATCATTATGTTACAGGAAATAAACCAGCTACATCTTAAGATACTTTCATGACTTCACAGCTAATAAGCTCCAGTCCTCTCCACCACAGCTGGAGCTGGCACTAGGAGTTTCCAGAAATCCACCCAGCTAATCCAATAGCAAAGAACAGAAGAAAGTATTGATGAAATTAGGGAACAGAGAAAAAAGACTTTTAGATAAAGAGACATGTACAAGTACAGTACCAGGCAGACAGTGGGGACCATCTGAACATCACTCTATTAGATTTAAGCAGAAGCTTTCAGCCTTGCTACCACCTTTGAACTGTTTCAGACAAACTTGATATTAACCAAGTATCCTAGTCCTATTCTTTTCCTAAAGTTTTGGAAGAAGTCCAAGATAAATTAAGCCCATTATACACACACTTTCTTGTTGCATTAATGAAAGTATAGCTAGATTGTCTCTTTTGAAGTATATGTAACAACCATGAAGACCCATTAATGGTTAGTGCAAGACTTGTTTTATGCTAATATTTAGAATTCAAAGATGAACTAGTAATTAATACTGCTCTTCCCCTCCCCTCTGCACTCCCTGTGGCATGGATATTAGTGTCCTCTGGGCACTTGAAGCCATGCATCATTATAATTTCAACTTGAAGTCAAGAGGGAATTAAACTAACTATGTAATAACATACTTTAATTATTGTTCTAAACACAGAACACCTGCATGCACTCTCTTTTGTATTGGAAATATGCATACTAAGAAGGTAAGCAAATATATAAAAAACCAGATATGCCCCCAAGTTCTATGTATGCAAAGGCCCCAGGAATATAGAGTAGTGTTTTAATCTTAACCCTTTTAAATAATGTTAGCTGTTGATAGCACTGCAATCTCTCCCTTTGTCTTTGAAAAAGCAAATGCCCACAAAACCAATTCCAGCTAATGAGCTCTAGATGTCTTGCCTTAGGAAGAGGAGAAGCCCACACTCAACCACTGTTCCTAAGGGATTGTGGCACTGTTTTTCCAAGTCCAATTCCCTCATCAGTCCTACCCAACTGAGTCATCTCTAGAGCTCCTTGGGCAGCAGCAGCCACAGCTGAAAGGGGACATGAAACAAAGACTCCACTAGCCACAGTGAGGGCAGCAGCTGATGGATCAAACCCTCATGGAACTCAAAACCCATTCTTCTTCTCCCATGGCTTTGTTTCTGAGCACAGGTATCACCGCAGGCCTTTTCAACAATGAGAAACACAAATGTCTCTGTTTTATCACTACATTGAGCCACACAACAGTTTCAGTCAATTTGAACTTCACATTTCCACAAGAGACTTATCAAACAGAGTGTAGACCTGCTCATGGCTTGTAACAGAAGTGTCATTAATCCAAAAGAAAGGGACAACACGCCTAAGCTGTCCTTCATTTCAGCCCCCAGCAAAACACCAGCTCAGTTTTCAATTCTGCACATGCTAAAGAGGCTGGCAGGGAAGCAATTAGAAATAAAACACCTTCTTATAGTTCTCTGTAAATTTACAGGAATAAGTTGAGCAGAAAAATAAGAGTCACCACTCTAACAGGGGGTGAAAGTTCTTTCATGTAGATCAACACAGGCAAGGAACTTGAATAAAGGATTAAACAGGAATTATGCACACAGTTAAATATATATGGCAGAACCAGATTTTAGCTATGAAAAAACTAAGTTTATAAACGCATTCCTGAAACAAATGCTTCAATTGTATTCCAGCAGCAGGACTGACTCTGCTGAACAGTACTTTGTGGCTACAGTAAACCTTTATCACATGTGCAGCATCAACCACTACATTGGACTTAATTGCTATTAAAAATTAATTGCTGACAGTAGCAAAGAAACACAGCATAAAACAGCATATGTAACCCACAATTCCAAGCTATTTGAATATATGATGACCATGACATGATCAATTCCACTGTAACAAAGCAGCATCAGAACGTCAATATCCAATCATCTCTTTCAGATTCATGTAAACTGGAGGGGATCTGATATAGCTTTACATTATTACAAATCAGACAAAAACCACAAATGGGCACACCCTTGGAAGGAAAACTTTGTAACAGGGTAGCAAAGTACATGAAGCAGCCTTTGAAAGTAAGCATATGCCCTGTAAATTTACTCCAAGCATGTAAATTCAGAATGCTTCTCTATTTTTTCCCCTTCTCCTCCCACCGCCATGGATCTGGAAGCTACAAAACAGAGATTATGTCAGCAAGTCTTCAAATTTATTTCATTGCTGACCCCTAGTTACTCCTCTGGTGAGTAACAATGTTATAGCTTTTCTCATAAGGATGAGTATCAATAGAGAACACAACAAAGCCATGGAAAGTGGGCCAACACTAAAAAAAGGCAGAGTAATTTTGTTAGTCCAAGGCTGGAGTCATAACTCAAAAATATGTCCCAATGACTACTTTATAGTTTCAGCACTTCATTTGCCACCAACTCCCTGCTGTTCCAACTTTCTCCAGATTCCTTGGCAAGCTGAAGGTTCACAGAGAACCAAATCTTTACAATCCATCCCAACGGCTTAGGGACAAACAAATGATAGCAAGCTGCCACAAGCCAGGACTATCTTTGCTGTCAGCCAAAGCTTATTTTGTTTACCTTACATTTGCAGTGATCTGGAGTAGATATGAGCAGCTTGAGAAGCTCTGGTGATACATCAGTTTGTACTTCTGCCTAAGCCCTGTGACAATTAACGTTCTGACAGCCCTCAGTCCAAGCCCAGGACACAAAGTGTTAGACAAAGGGAATCTGAATTCTAGAAATTAACCTCTGAAAAAATGCCACCAGCTGAATTTGGGCAACCACTTTATACCTTCACTTCTTCCAGAACAAGAGATGTGTGGTTTATAGCTTGGTAGTCTCTCCCACAACCCTGAAGTTATCACAGTTGAACAGCAAACATAGAAGGCACTGCAGGAGCACTAAATATTTAACAGCCAACACCTTACATGTCTCTGCAAGTCCAAACACTTCATTTTCCCTACTTCCTTCCCTTCCTCACTTTCTGATAGGAGAAAGCACCAATATGCGTGGATGAATCATGGAAAAATACTCTGTTCTACAAAGGTATCCAACAGCCAAACACAACACTAAACTGTTCTTCCCCTCTATATAAACATATGATTTAAACAACAGTTAATAACCAACACAGGGGTGCTATCAGGTGATTGTGGTGTGCAAAACCCAGTCATTGCTGAGGGGCAGCAAATGGATATACCTGCCCTTAACAGCCCAAGTAAGCACGGTCTGACTTTTGGACTTTGATTACATGTAGCCAGTTACAGTAGAAATTCCATGTTTTGATGCAAGGAAAATCATGTCATTGTACCATAAAAGAGTCAGAACTACCAAAATCACCACTATTTAAAAAAAAAAAAAATAAAGGAACAGTAACTAAAACTATTAAACAGTAGCACAGGTTACCAGACCAGTGCTGTTAAAATTGCCCTCAGTCAGTAGGAAGAACACTAAATAGTACCAAAACCTGCACACCCTAAAAAAATTCTACCTCGGTAGATTAACTGAGCATCAATAATTAAGCTATTTAAATATTTCTCAACTTACTGCTTGAAGCATGTGTCAATCAAGTCTTCCAAGTATGAACAAGTTCCCTAATTAGATCTGAAGTTCTCCAGCTAGAATCCAGGACCTATTACATTAAAAGTGTAGATTCTGTCTTAAAGTAGACTGTTGAACTTTGCAATGCTATAAACAGAATCATACATATTCAGGGAGAGAAAAAAAAAAGAAAGAAAAAAAGGAAAGAACCCTGTTTGATGCTTTAGTTGTCTGTTAGCTCATATAATAATTCTCTCCAATTTGCATGAAGGGATAAGGACATTTTTCTACCTACCATAGGATACTGCATCAGTATTAAGGTTCACTAAGAGCCTGAAAATATAAAATTTATCCAGTTTGAACGTTATATGCCTAAAGTTATTTCAGATGGTATGTTCACAGTACTAGAAAGTACTGGAGAGACTAGAGACACAGTGGACTATGTGGAACTAGAGGAGGCATTTCAACAATAATTCAAATGTCATAATAATCAAATTGTAAGATACTAAACAAAGCCCACCAGGACACATCCTGCTGGGAGCAAGATATATATAATCAGGACTTTCAAGCCCAAAGCAGGATGTAAACAGATTGCAGTTTGTGTACTAATACTCTGGCCTTATCTCAGATTTAAAAAATGAACCCAACAACAACAACAAAAAAAACAACTTCAGAGAATGAGCACCTGTGCATCTGTCCTAGGGGCATATAATTGGTTACTCATGGACTATTAGGCTGTTTCTTAGCAACCTCTGCAAGCTCTAATCAAGTAAGACTAAGATTGTCATTTAGCCTTGAAATGCCTTGCCCCTTCCATCTAATGGAAGCTTTCTATTGAGGAGCAGTCACTGCAACCACAGATAAAATCCAGGCTCACTACATGATTCAGCTCAGAGTTCTTGTTATCAGAAGATCCCCATATTAAATATGCTTTTTCCACTTTATTTAGCATCTGAAAGTAATAATAAATATTTAATTTCTCTCCTATATATTCAAATTAAAGGCTAGCTACAACTATGAAGAACACCCTTGGGAATGGTTTAACAAATGAGTATAAGTTATACCTCAACTCTTAAACGTTTTATAACTATAAATCATTCCCCAAACATAATTACAAGAAAAATGTTTAATATCAAAAGCAGTCATAGAGACATTTCAGGTAAATAGCAAGCATTTCCCTCAGAGCTCAATGGTATTTAAATCTTTGGTGATGCTGAAATGCATCTACTAAGTTGCACACATTGGATTTCTAAAATTAACTATCTTGGAGCAGTCTGGCCATCAGACCAGGAAAAAAAAAAAAAAAAGCACTAGAGTAATCAAAAAATAAACTCATCTGTTCAGTCCTAGTCTAGCATTGCTCGTCTGTCATATCAATGGGCACATGACAGACTCTGCTGAAGACAGCTCTCAATCATTTTTATAGAGTATTTTTTCCTGCACAGTAAGCAAGGGCACCAACAGACTGGTCATGTCAGGGATGGCCAACTCTCCCTGACTAGAGGACCTACACCAGAGCCATCCCACTGTTCTCCTCAGCTCTGTCCCTCCCCTCCCTGGGTGCACAGAAGAGAAGGAGCAGCTCCAGGGGAGCCCCACCATCCCACTGGAGGCAGGTCAGTGGTGTCTTACATGAACAGGCAGGGATGCTCCCAGCTACCCACACTGGTTCACTCCCCAGCCCTGGAGCAGGGGCAGGGTGGGGTGGTCAGGCTACATCTGCTCCTGTGAGAGCTGAGCAGCTCAAAAGCACTGAATGGACACAGCAGGGCTGCCAGCAGTCACCTCTGACCAGAGATTGACCCGTTTTAGACACCCACCATCCAAAGCCAGAGCAGATTTCTAGCAAAAAGCCCATCAAAGGTTTATCACAGTGCTGAGGGGGAGGGAAAGGTGGAGTTACTGCCAAGGAACAACAGCAACTCTCCTTCAGGTAAGCAAATGGATAAGCATCCAGGAGAAGCACTGCCAGGATACCCTTATTCCTCACTCCTTGAAGCAGCCTCTCCAAACTGATGCTCTCAAGCTCCTTCCAGATCAGAGGACTACTGCAGGTACAAGTGGAGAGGAATGAGGGAAAGCAAATGGGTGTGCTGGCAGAAAAGGCAGGGTCACTTTCTAGTCTCTTCAGAGGTTGAGCAGCTCTGAAAAAGAACAGGCAAGGCAAGCAGGACGCAATGCAGAGTTGACAAAACATTGGGCTTGTTTTCAGAAGAGCAGGGAGGGAAGCTTTCTGGCACACAATAACCTAAAGCTCCTGCAGATGACTAAGTATACAATGTGATTATAGCTGCTTTATGAACTTAGGGTAGTTTTTAAAGTATGTTCATAGCATGTGTTTCAGAGCCAACACAAAGTGACACCAAAAGGAAAAACAAGTGAAGGAGTCAGACTACACAAAAAAGGATGAATGCCACTCATCTCACCTACATGAAGTGACTTGAAGGCATTACTCAACAGAGGGGCCAGACAGCTACTGTCCCACAGGAGATAAGATAAAAGTAGTTTTCAAGGTTAAAAAACAAAATCATGATTTACCTTACACATCTGTATCCAATCTCATACAATAAAAGCTTTGTGGCAAAAATACGTATTAACAAACATACTAAAATTCACTACACCATTTTTGTAATTTTTTAATCCAGAAAATGTAGTTGTTCCACATTATTATTTGTTTGAAAAAAGCTTAATTTTTGCAGCTTTTGTGCTGAAAACCAGTGAACCCCCAACAGTGCTCAAAGCCAGCTGCATTTCCACAAGAAATACAAGCAGTAGCTTTAAACACAGAAAGCATCTTCTGCCACACAAAGCTCCTCAACATCTACACTAACACTTGAACCTCACAGGATCACTCAAGCCACCTAAAATACAGTGGGAACCCAGCCTAATTAAGCCAAATATCACAAGTGTGATATAAAATAAACCAATTACAACTTCACCCCAGCTATGTTCGAGATAAACCTGATTGTTTAAAGATTAAAGCTACAAATGGTCACGTGTCCAGCAAACCCCTCCTATGCAGACTTTTTTTATTGAGAAAACAGCATCTGGAATATCCTTAAACAGCCCAGAGACAGTGCTACAAAGCCTCTACTGCACTGCAGTGCATCAAACATGCTCTGCTTCTACCTCACATCCTCCCATGTAAGAGTAATCCTGACTACTTTAATACCTATTCCATTTTCAGTCAAAGATTTAATGCCCACACCAGCTGTGTGGCTAGGAGTGTAGCATTTCACAGATAGGCTGGCTGGAGCACCTTCTGGAATAAAGATTAGAAAGCTGACAAGAGGTGTGCAAGCACATTGTCACTGGCTGGGAGGTGAGGGAATTCGTCTGCAAGTTTTGACTTCAGCCTCTGTTTCCAATAAATAAGCATGTGTTTATTTAAGGAAACTTTCAAGGAGTATAAATAGAAGTGTTCTTTACTATCTGGCCATCTCTGTGACATTCAAAAACCCCCCAGAACTTCAAGGTATAAAGTTTAAATAGTTAGCAGAACATTGTCCTTTGAGGCATATTTGTTTCAAAGACATAAGAAATTCTAGATTTAATGACATGAATGCATGAAAGATTAAGAGTGCAAAGAGCACTTCTGCTTAAAATTAGAAGATAGATTTCCTATAGTTACATGAAACTTAAGTCTTTAGACTTTCTATTCTGGGCAAGCTGCAAATAGTTGCTGGCACACACAGCATGCCAATAATAAATCCCTTTTTCAAAGAGTGGTTCTGAAGTGGTCACCATTAAGGCCTTGGTTCTTTTTTAGAGGTGACACCTGCAGCTGCTATTGAAATCAACTGGAGTTGTCACTTCCCAGCATTGCTGAAGTCACTCTCTAAAACATCATCCCATTATCTTCTTTTAGGAAGAGCAAAACAAAACCTGAAAACTACCCTTTGCATTTGTGTCACTTGAGACCAAAGGGATATCATTTTTATAATACCCCATTTCCTCAACCTTTCATTTCTGATCAAAAAGGCTTTGAGGCAAATACAGTATTAGGCAGGGGAAAGCACATAAATTCTATGATCTACCTCCCCAAAAGTGAGGAAACATGGATCCATGTTTTCTGATTCACAGCATACTTGTTCATGATTTGCAACAAGCAGGGGAAGGCTTTATGAGCACAGGGACTGCAGGTGCTTTGGGCAAAGTAAGAAATATTTTGGCATGGCAGTCCCACAGGAGTCCCAGTCTGCTGACAAGCCCACCAGGCAGAGGCAGTAGTATGCACCAAGTTTGGGGAGGGAAAGTCAAGTAGAGCCAGCAAAGCCTTCCACCAGGGGAGAAAGGCTACTGGTAAATAAGACATTAAACATTTATGTAGATCATCAATATACAGCTATCAACTAGATTTTTTTTCCATGCTGATTTCCTGTGCTAACAAGGTGCAATGCACATACATTATAGCCCATCACTACCAGGTGAATTTTACATTTTGGCATAAGGTCGTGCTCTCCTTTCTTATTCCCTGCCCCCAGGTCTTGCTTGGAACGGTGCTTTTGCAAGCACTTGCCTTAAGAAGTAGTTTCAAAGGAACAAAGAACAACTAATTACAGGTAAAGCTTGCTGTGTGTCTCCTCTGATGTTTCATTTGTCAAATTGTAATCTTTTCCATAAGAAAAAAAAAATACCTGCTGTTCCTCTAGCACAGCCATGCACAAGTTCCTTTTCCAGTGCTAAATGGTCTAACTTTAACCTGCCTAATTTAAGCATATCTGTCCCAATGGGTTGTCATCCAAGATGACAGGATGCATGTTTACTCTATCAGGGAGCAGAGAGTAATCTAATCCAGGATATTTTCATTACAAAGCCTCAAGATCCTCATCAGAGAGCAGTGATGGCTGTGTTGAGACAGGAGGTAGACCAACTGTGGACCTACCAGCCAAACAAAAATAGACAAGAGCATTTCCTACAGCCAGGCTATCTAGTTCCCTAGAGGCACCAGGGATCCCAGATAATGAGCTTGAAGGCTAGATGTCTTCTAGGGCCCTAACCACCTTCATCTCTTAAATTAAAAGGACAGGGAGAGCTTGATGCAGAATCCTACAGCTAAGCAGGCAACATGTGAAAGTGCCAGGCAATAAAAGCTGCAAGGTCAAGTATTCCTGGCAGGGGAGGGCACAGGTTGCTTTCTAAGAAATCTAACATTTACTGCTGCAGCCAAGCTATCCTCTCAACAGCTTTACATATTTGATGGTTCACACTTCTGTGTATGTTTTAGATGAAGACTGAACCCCTCCAGGCATTTGGATGAGACCCACATATGGACTGCATACAGATGAAACTCACACACAGCCTGGACATTAAAATCATAGGCATTTTTTATCTTCTTGAGAGTTAACATTACTTCAGGTTAGAGAGAGGTGCTACAATCACAATCTAAATAGGAAAAAACACTAAGACAGTGCCTAAAAAAAAAAAGTCAATTAGTTGCCTAATCCTAGTGGGGAAGGCACCCTTTATCCAAGAAAATTCCAAGGGCTGCCTGAACCTCTACCACCTCTCCTTCAGACTGGTTACTAAGCACCAAGTAAAAGGAGAGGTGAAAATGCTCATTTCTGCTACTTATCTCCAAGACCCTGAAAGCTGAAGTTCACCTGGGGAGTTCAGAGTATACACCACCCATGGGTGCACTGTCAGTCACAGCAGGATCTCAAAATCAGAGGGATGAGAGGAGCTAATGATGCATACTGTAATAGATGATTTCAACATCCACAACTAGTCAGAACAATTCCTCTATATGACTAATTAACTGAAGTAATGGATGCCATACCAATATTTACAGTACAGGAAAAACTCTGAATTCCCTGAGGGAAAGAACAGGGTGGGGGGAAAAACCACACACAACTCCATTTCATGCCATCTTGCAAAGGAGTACAAGAAATGGTTCCACATAACCCATCCTGCAGAATGACTAACTTTAAAACACCATCTTCAGAAGCAACCTTCAATTAACCCCAAATCTAAAATTCTGCCAATGGCTATTGATAAATATTAATGTGCCAGGTATTTGTGAAGCTTCAGTGTCTGAACAAAAAGCTTTGTGCAAGGGAAAAAAAATGCTCAAGACTAACAAGCCTGAACTGCAACTGATCAGAATCAATTTCAAAGCTACTTGAATTCTTCTGTCTTTGTTTTAAAGCTGCACATAAATTTTAATTGCATCATTTGTTTGTTAACAATCTCAAACAGGCATTAAGCTTCAAGTTTTACAGCAGGAGGCAAAGAAAAAAATGTGAGGTAGGTGGGTGAAGAAGACAGCTGTATTGTTCTAGCTGTTCCTCAGCCTCTCCCACTGCCAGATTTCTGTGGATGATGTATCCCAAGGTAGCAATTTTAAGAACTTTCTGGCACTATCCCAAGCTCCCTCTTGCAAATCAGAGATCAGACTAATGATATCAAAAAAAAGGACAGGAAATAGGAATAAGCTGGATAACTGACACTGTTTCAAACACTGGGAGTCACTGAACTCCGGTACTGCAGCTCTACAGAAGAGACAGTTGTTCCAACTGAAAAATTTTACCTCATAAAATTTAAAAGGAAAATCAGTAAAACAAAACAAATCACTTCTCAAGAAATTACTTGCTTTACAGCTACTGCTAGCTTGGGACACTGTAGTATCACACAGACTTCAAGAAACCCCTCCTCTCCTCCCAGCAATTTATACATTACTGCATTAGTCTCTAAGCGAGTGAGTTATCATTCAGATGAGGTTCACCAAGAAGTCTGCATGTACTCATGTTGGTTTTCATCAGTGTGGAGCTTAAAAATCCAAGCTAGAACTATGAAACAAATCCTTTGCTCACTGCCGACACCAAAGCAAATTTGTTTCATAAGAGAAGGATACAATTTCCAATGCTCTTTACTCTTGCTCCTTCCCATCCTATTAAAGAAACAGTAACTTCATTACTGTTCTACAGCAAAAATAAAAGTGATATGAAAAGACTATACCCATACTGTTGTTTCTCATTTGGAAACCTAAATACAGAAAGAATACTATTTAAGAGTAACTTTGAAATTACCCCAGGGAGTTGAAACATAACCCAGGAACTCAATCTAGTCCAAAAACTCCTCATGATAAACTAGCACTACAATTAAGCCTCTCCTTGTAAAGCCTACACAGCTCTGACAAAGATGCCATGTTCCCCATCAACAGACTGAACACACTGAGTTCAAGATCTAACTACAACATACAGGAGGGACTTCTTTCCATAAGGGCATCCACAGACTGTCATAAGGAAAACTACTCCACAGCTTATTTTTAGAAACCAGGGTGGGCTGGGAGAGCATTCAGTAAACCATCCAAAAATCAGCTACCCACCCACTAGACTGCAGTGGTACTGTTCAAATAAATTACAGCCCGCTTTGGAACAGCTGCAGGAAAAAATGGTGGAGAAAAGAAATACCCTGAGTACTTCAATTCTCTTAAAATGCTGGAGGCAACGGTACAAGAAACAGCAGCAGACAGGGCAGCATGGGCTGGAGATATTACATTAATTCACCTGCAAGAGGCAAGTCAAACAGGCCGTACTTAGGACTGGGTGAGCACAGAACAACAATATCCGGCAGCTGCAAGGTAAGAATGTGCTTATTCCAACAGAGAAAAATTCAAAGAAGGCTGGGCTTAGGGACCTGCAGTGCCAGGATTATCAAACTCTCCTTGTGTTTCAAGTAGCAATACTAGAAATTGGCAAAATAAAAGCATGAGTTAAGTTACCTTTACTTCCTCATGCAGATAACATACCAAGTTTGAGGTGCTAACGTTACTGAAATCTCCTGCTGAAGAGTTTACGATTTCAACAAGTCTGTATTAAATGGCCAATAAAGAGGAGAAAAAAAATCTTAATTTTCACTTTGATCTTATAACTTAAGAACACAGTTCAAAATACCCTGGGTTTATGGTATCGACTACACTCATTAAGAGGAACATTTCCAAGTTCAAGAGGGCACAGGACCAACAAAGGCCATCAAAACACCCCAACGTGGCAACCAGAACTTAAGTGCCTCTGCATGGAAAAATTTATCAGTTGTACCTTTTTTATTTTTAAACATTTAACTGCAGCAAACTCAGTCAGACCTTAATTTGCAGAGCACGAGTATCAGGTTGGAGGGTCCCTGGTAGCACAGAAAGTGAAATGATTTATGTAAACTGGCTTCCTTTAGCTTGAAATGCAAATTAAGCTTTTTGTCCCTAACCATTCCTAGCAGGCGTTCTCCAGCTAACCAAGATCCCACGAGCTACGGACTGAGAGGTCAGCAAGGGCCATTTCATCTGTTAGTCACCAGGTGCCAAACGCAATCCGCAGGTTACCGAGGCTTCCGAGACGCATCTCCCCGCCGAGCTGGGGCACTGCACCATCCCCATTCCTCAGCACCTCGCAACTTGCCAGCTTCCACCCCGTGGCCCACTTGGAAGGGCTGAGGGCAACAGCTGTGAAACTCCCTGCAGGATCCTACCTGCCTACAGCCGGGCAGGGAGCCCAGCCTTCCCTTCCCTCTTTCCCTCCGCTCCCCAGCGCCGGGCACTCTCCACACCCAGCACCCCCAAAAGCAGGAGGATGCATCCAGTCTCCAAGGACTAGCACTAGCCTACAGCTCCCGCTGATGCTCCATCCCTGGATGGGGCTTTGAGCAACCTAGGCTAGCGGAAGGTGTCCCTGCCCACGGCAGCGGCGTTGGAGCGAGATGGTCTCTAAGGCCCCTTCCAGCCCACACCGTTCCGTGTGCGGCGCACAAGGCGGCGGGGGCTGAGGTGACAGCGAGCTGCGGGGGCGAGACACCAAAACCCCCGAGCCGCGGAGGGCAGGGCCCAGCGGGGGCAGCCGCGGGGGCCCCGCACACACGGACACGCAGAACCGCGGCGGTGTCGGGGCCGGGC
>JANPWX010000286.1:1194893-1370474 GCA_024734555.1 Trochalopteron elliotii | reverse complement strand
CTACATTGCCGCCCGGAGCGCTCCGCCGCCGCTCCCCTCCCGCGGGCTCCGCTCGCCCTCTGTGCGCCTCGGCTCCGCGGACACCCAACAAGTAGGTGCCGGAGTGACAGCTTCATTACCCATTCGCCGCCGCGGCCGCTGCCTTCATATTAATGAGGGGGACGGCCCGGCCCCGCGGCCGGCGGGTGGGGCCAGCGCTGCTCCCGCCGCGGCTCTTAAAGAGCGGCGGGCGGCTCTTGCTCCTCCCTGCTCTGACCGCAGTGGGGTCTGTCTGTAGGGGGATGAGAGATGGGGGACACCCGTGGGCGCGGAGGAGTGCGGGCTGGGGATGTGCACCCGCGTGTCTGTGCGTGTGGAGTGGAGGAATAGCCACGGGATGCGTACGGCCGTGGAGGCGGTGGAGAGTGTAGGGTGGGTGCACCTCTGCTTGTGAGGGGGCAGATGGTGTGTGCGCCCACGCTCGTGTAGAACTGCCTAGAGAGTGAGCAGACGGGCATGGAAGGGCACATACAGCTAGGGAATGCTCGGAGTAGCCCAGTAATGGAGGAATTGGCGGTGCTGTGCAGGAGTGCTTGGGGAGAATCACCTACAGTTGTGTAGGAGTGCTCAGGGTGGGATCACCTACAGCCGTGGAGCAGTGCTCAGGGGAATCACCTCCAGCCGTGGGGGAATGTTCAGGGGCATCACCTACAGCTGTGGAGAAACAGTGTGCACTCAGTCACGGACAACGGCGCTGGTTGGCTGTGCCTGCAGTCGCGTTAGGTGCATGGTATGTGCAGATGTAACCACGGAGGAGAGCAGAGCATGGGATCATCCATGCTACTGAGGGAACATGCATGGTGTGCGTAGCCATAGCTGTGAAGGAGTGTGTGGGGTGGATGCACCCGTGGTTCCAGAGGAACATTGAGGCTGGGGACACCCACGGCCCCAGAGAGAACCCACAGCTGTGTAGAACCACATATGGCTGTGGAACAGTGCACGGGGTGTGCGCACCCACGCTCATGTGGAGGCACAAAGGGTGTGTGAACCCACAGCCCCGCAGCAGCTCACACAGGAGGGGTTGTAGAGTGACATGTGCGGCACACAGAACAGATGGCCAAGTGGTGGATCATGTCCTCCTCCAGTGGTGGCTCAAGCAAATATGAGGGTAACTGAGCGGAGATTTCTCCTTTCGTTTAAGCACCCTGTGATTTTGATCCTCGCTGACAGCTATGAAAGCTATACATGCAGACAACTGCATGCTACGGATACAGTATCAAAGCTCAGATCTGCATTTAGGACCTAAGTTTTCCTACTGTTTCTCTCCCTCCCCCCTCTCCCCATTTAACTCTTTCGTACTGATCATCCACCGGAGTGGACAATCGGAGAACAAACAGCTCAGAAATCAAAGGGCTGTCAAGTTCCCCTGCGCAGAAAAGCTTTCAGAGAGCCTCCCCCTGCCTTTTCAGCGCCCCGCTGCCCCCGTCGCTCCAGCAGCCAGCCGGCACGCTGCTCCTCTGCTATTCATGGCCAGCGTGCAGCTGCAGCTACTCTCCTAGGCTGACACAGCAGCAGCTGCTATATATGTGCCAGCTGGCTAGCCGCTCTCTAAAATCCTCCTGTCCGCCCCGCTCCCCTTGCTTTCCTGCTTCCCCACCTACAGACCTGCTTCTCCTTCCCCACCACATCTCCCACTTGCCACAATCTGCTCCAGTTTCCTATCTTCCCCACTGTCCTGAGCCTACCCCTCTTCTGTCCTGGTTCACCTTACTTGCTCTCCAGGAAGCATCCCCTACTTTCCCTCTCATCCCTCTGGAGCTAAAACAGGAGCTCTCTGAAGTGGAGAGGTGAATATTGCTTTTAATTATTTTATGTGTCCTCTCTTTGAAAGTGTGCCTCCCAAGATAACTGCACTCAAGCATTTTTTTGGTTAAGATAACCTCTGGGATAACCACCTTTAGAAGGCAGCAGAGGGAAAGTGGGGAGGGCTGACTGAGGGTTGTTATTGTGTGTTGAGGTCTCATATTAAAGTTGCTACATTTTGTTAATCAGAAACTCCACTAAGCCCATGTTCTTTGCCCAGCTGAGCTGCTCGCTGGCTTCCAAATGGACAGGCAAATGCCTTTTAGTTTTTTTTAATTACTCTTTCTGGTGGCTGAAGGGAAGGAGTTTCTTAGACAAGCTTGCTGCCTAAAGATTATTTTGTGGTGGATGGCAGCCAAAATATTTTGCAAGACAGGTATTTTGTTTGCATCTATCATGATAAACAAACATAAAACCTCACAATCTACCTTCAGCACTGTGCGGTCAATATGCCTGTGGAGGAAGACATACATTTCTGTCACTAGGCTAAGCAAATGTAATACAGAAGAAAGATGATCCAGTAGTTACAGCATATGCTCAGTCTCTACAGAGGCAAGCTCGGTTACCTGCTGTATCATAGAATTTCTTTGTTACCTTGAGCATGCTGTGTGCTCTTTTTCTTGCTTTGGTTTTGCCTTTGTAAATATTCCACAGTACTCAGAAACTCTGATGCCATTTTAAAATGCCTTTTCTCACTGTAACCTGACTTCACAGGAGCAGAGAGGGAAGGTGCAGCTATTTCCGGCCATTCTCTCTGCTTGGGGAAATTTTCATTTTATTCTTCACTGTGCTGCAGCCCCATTTTCAGCCTGAACTCCTTAGTTCTCTTGCTGTGGTTATTATTTTTTGATTGCTGTGGAATTTCACTCTGTTCTCCTTTGGGTATGGAAAGCTGTTTCATTACAGTTACGCACAGATAGTGATGGTTTTCAGGTAATGCAACAAGATTATTTTGTAGCAAATGAACTTTGAGCTTTTAAAAAAACCTAGTGGCCAGACCTGGAGGTGAATGTTAAGCAAGGTTAAGAGGAGACATCCCTCACAGCTTGGACAATGTAGATTAGATGACCTGTGTGTGACCAGCTCTGAAGGAGGGCAGTGCAGCCTCTGGCACTGTCCCTCCCTTCCCACCAGGGCCGCCTCCTTCTAGCTTTTGGAGAGGGATGACTTTAGGTGAGATGAAAAGCAAAATGCCCTGTGCAGCCTTTGGGTGCCTTGGTCACTTCCAACAGGCCACCAAACTCCTGCATGCAGGAATGCAGTGGCAGGATTTGCCCCTTTTCTTCCAGCATTTCCCGGGCTCTGGGCCCTTGCTGCAGGACAGCTCTGAGCACCGGGCTTCCCCAGCTCTGAGCAAGCACGCTGGAGGCGGCTGGCTCCATAACTCATTCCCAATCAGCTGCACGCTCCCAGCCCTGCTCTGAGGCCCCGGCTGCCAAGTGTAAGCAAGTGTCTCCTCTTACAGCCACACCTGCAGCCCAGCCTGCTGTCACCCAACCCTCTGCCTCCCTCGGCCATCCTGCATCTGGCTGCACCCCGCGCCAGCAGCCATCCTTTTTCCAGTGGGTGAGATCAAGACCTTTCCTTCCCCTCTGCGGGGTCATTGTCCCCTCGCCTTCCCCAGAGAAGGGTCCCTGTTGCCTTTGTGTTGGGTCACGGGGCTGTCCATGCAGTCCCATGCATGCAGACACCTGCCTACTGCTCAGGGGGAGTTGATAAAAATTTCCCTGTGCTGAGCACGAGCTTTGAGGTGCTGTTCTCTTGCTCCCTCCTCATCAAAACAAGAGCTGCCAAGATCCAGATTAAAAAAAACCACAAGTGTCCTCCCATTGCTGCTCCCTTGCTTCCTCCTGCTGCTGCTCCTTCTCTTTTCTCTGGCAACTCCTGATGATGGTAGTAAGTGGGAGCCAGGGGCTGTGCACGACAGAGGGGTGAAAGTGAGGCTGAGAAAACTCATGGTTGCCTTTAACTGGAGTTTGAGCATGCAGCCAGCAGTTACTCATCCTGCACAGGGGACAGGACTGGAGAACATTGGTCCCTCTGGCAGGGGAGGGATGTACTCACCACCAGCCCCAGGCAGGGTGGAGTGCCAGCATCCTGCACCTCCTCATTTCCAGCCCTCTGGGCCAGGATTTTAGCTTTTGTGCTCTAGACGTGCACTTGTGCTAAGGTTATGCCTGCATGCAAATCCTTTGGAAGTCTGCTTATTAAATCATTTGCATAAAATATCCCTGGAGGATCTCAGCAGCTAGGAAGTGGTAGGGTTTTTCCATGTGCCTTAGAGGTATAGCGATGTCATTTATCTGAATGCATATGGGCATACATCTCACCCAGGCCAGAATGTGTCCACTTGGGAAAGTTAAAGGCAAGAAGATCACTCTGGATGCTATCCATCTGGAAATTGGCAGGGTAGGAGTTAACCCTCCCTTTGTGGCCAGAAAGGCTCCAGCTGCCTGTCCTTGAGAACAAGGCATTGCAGGACAGAACCAGCTGTGAAGAACTAATTTCTCTCCTTCTTTCTCCATGTGAAGCCTTGTGGGCCAGGGTTAAGGATATGGATGGAGAATACTGCTCAGGAGCGGAGGTAGAGGGTAACTAGCAGAGAAGAATTTTCCTTCTCTCTTCTTTGTGTAACTTGACCAGAGGAAGAAATTTTGTGTTTTGCTCTGGGCTTGGCAGGGTAAAGACACATCTTGCCCCTTGACTTTGACTGATGTGTTTGTATGGCTCATGTAATGTCATTTATAAGGGGTACATGCATGTGCTTGATCTTCATGGAAGCAAACCAGATCTAAACTGCAAAGATGTTGATTTAAAATATCATCCAGTATAAGACCTGAGAGTGGCTTCTCTTAATTAGGATAAAGCTGCTTGTACATCCCAAAAGAAGACCAAGTGGAGAAGGCGTAAGATAGTGCTTATACTTGTCTTCCTTCCTGACTATTACTAGGAAAGTAAAGTTATGCCTGATGGAAGTTGTGCCAGGAAGGGAGCTGAGATCTTGGCAGCACCCTTTTCTATTTCAGTGGTTGCCCAGCTCTGATCTGGCACTGGTCTCCGTGGGCTTTAGAGCAGAAAAGAGGTGGTTTCCTATCATTTTAACTTTGCAGCTTGGCATGTTTCTGCTTTGGGGGCCTGGTATTCTGCCAGCAGAAACATATGCTGAGTCTGGCCCAAGAAGACAGTTAGACACAGTTTGTGCAGCTGGGTACTAAAGGCCAGCAACATTGTTATAGTGAAGGAGAACCACTGAACACAGCCTTGGAGAGTTACTCCCAACTCATCACCACCTGTGTGTGAGCCCTGCTTAAAACAGGAACACCTGGGGTGAGGGTGGAGGTGTCAACTGGTCACTTGGGAATGCAAAATTAGAAAACCAGCTCAGCTCACTTCTGAAACATAATCCACTCTCTGAAAAGTGAAGTTCTTGCTCTCCTAGTGGTTTATCTTCTTTGCGGGTTTTCAGAAAATAGCCCATCAGAGAAACCTTTTCAAAACTGGCTGAACCATGCTGTGTGCTGTGTCTACTACCCACACCCAGCCTTTGCTCCTCAGGCTCATTGCAGTCATCCTCAAAGAAACACTTCCCCATGGCTTTCCTGGTGCATGAGTCACAGAGACCAAGGTCAGAAGGGTTATCCAGAGATTGTCTAGTTTATCCCATTCTACAAGGAAGGAAAAACAGTGCCTGCTTCTTGTATAACAGGTGATTAAAAACATCCTCAGATAGAAATTTCTTAGCTGTAATAATGTGTTCTAATGGTTAACCATCAGAAAATGCATGCTGCTGCATCACTACATTTTGATCCTGCTTCTTGACCTTTTTGCAATAGATGTGGAGCTCAGCAAATTCCCTTTCTCTCTGCTGCTACCCTTTATGTATTTGAAGACTAGTTTTGTGCCTCTGTCTGATGTCTCTTTTCTACAGTTGAAAAAAATATATATTTTTTGGGTCTTACATGATTGTTGACCGTATTTTCTAGACCCTTCCTCATTTGTGTGATCCTACTTTAGTCTCTCTGCCCTGGTTCTTCAATTAAATTAAAACCCAGTGCCCCAGACTGGACACAGACTTCCAGTGAGATCTTTGTAGCACTGGATGAGATGAGAGGAACAGATCACAGACAGGCAGAAATCACTCCTGGCTGTCCACACCACATGATGTTTGCTTAAATAATTTTTTCCTTCTCTTTTTTTTCTTGCAACAGCATAGTGTTGTTGACTTCAGTTTGGTTTGCCATCCATTGAGCATCTTTTTAGTCTTGGAGCTTTAGAAAAAATATCTAGATGATCAAACGAATTTGTGTGGGCCATTACTCAATTCCCTGTTATTCTTCAGATGTTTAAAAAACACTTCTTTATTCCAATTCTCTCTGGAAATTCCAATGGTATTGGCTCATGCCATATTCTTAAGCTGCTCCCTTTTCCAAAAAGGAGTTTTGTCTCACTTGTGCAGTATTCTGACACCTTGTTGGTTCTCTGTGGCATCCCAGAAAGCTGTTAACAGCCTTGAGATTGCTTTAACAAGCAGTCTAAACACTTTATATTTAATCGAGGCAAGTATTCTTTACTTATTCTTTCTTCCCTCTAGGCTGACATCTTTTCCTGCCATCCATGGCACCAACTGTGCAAACCATTTGGGTACAAGTGGTCTTTTTACTGAAAGCTGTGGTGAAGAAGGCAGGTGCTTTTCTTCCCTGTTGGATAGTTCTTCTGATAGATGGCCTTTATGTCCTTGATAATGTATTTTACATTTTCTTGATGTGCTCTTGAACCTGTTGGTTGTATTTCTTCTTGCATCTTGATTTTTCTTGTTTGGTCCCTACATTTTCAGCCTGTACATTTACATTCCCATGCCAGTGAATCTTTTTTCCATTTTTTGAATAAACCATTTATTTCATTACAGGTCAATGAAGAGGTCATGTTTTAAGAAAATAGTTCGTTTCTTACAAAAGCTGCTTTCCCTCCTCTGCTGGGATTGTTTGAATTGATGCCCTTACCATTGTTTCTTTAAGGTGCTGCAAACTTTCCTGAATTCTCTTTTCTCTGAGACTTTTTATCAGTACTGTGAGGTTTTTGAAATATGGTTTCTGGAAGTCCATTGTATTTATTTTGCTGTTTTCCTTTTTTCCTTTCCTATGGCTTGTGAACTATGTTGTTTTATGGTCATTTTCACCCAAGCTGCATTCTTCTTGCATGATATAAGTGGTTCCTCTCTTTGGTCAAACTTAGTTCTCATTTTGATTAGGTATCAAGATTTTAATCTCTTCTTATTTATTCCTTATGCTGTTTGTATGATTCCATCAGGTGATCCCTTATCCTCTTCAGCAGCCCTCCAATGACTTCCTAATGAGTAATGGTATTTTCCCTCATTTATAATGACTCTACCCAAATACTTCATGCTTGTATTTACCTGCTCACTTCTGAAATCAATCCTTGTGGATCCTGCTTTCATTAATTCAGCAGGTCAGGGCACAGAGATGCTCTTCCTGTCTTCCACTGAATGGTTCTGATCACCAGCTCTTTTTCTTGGAACATGCATCCAGGTTCAAGCAAGCCAAAACCACCTGCACAGCTATGCATTCATTTCCAGGAATAGAGTTATAAGTAGCTGATGCCACTCGTGACCAAAATAGCTAGTGCTTTATTCATGGAAGGAATTTTCCTTTCCTCCTTTAATCCATGAATTAGCCTGACCAATGCTAAGAAAACCACTCTGGATATGCTGAGTCTAGACAACTGCAAACACATCAGATCTCTGATTCCCATGGAAAAATCATAGGAAATTATCCAAGATGCCGTTAACAGTTTCTCTAATTGAAACCTAATCAAGATTTACACTAAGCCACTGGCATCTTTGATGATCTGCTGTGAGGGCAGGGAGGTCTGACATCCCTCTCCTGTGTCTGGAACACTTGTCAGAGCAGAAGCTCTTGCTGACCAGAAGGTGCTGTTTTCCTGCTAAGAGGGGGGTGGTGGCAGAATTCAGGAAAATGCAATAAAATGTTTGTGTCTGTGGAAAGGGCATATTCAGTGAGTAGGGAGAAAAGCAGACATCTGTCTATGCAATAAATTGCTATGGTGCAACATACTGTATTTACATAGATATAATGGTAATTTTCTCTTCATACAAAGGCATTCCTTTCTCCACATTAGCCATGTGGCTGGTTTTGACCAGCTCACACCTTGCTAAACTTAAATGTGAGTAAAATGGAGAGTATGGTAGAGGAGGGAATAAAAAAAGATGAGTTATTTAAAATTATGATTCCATCTTCTTTGAGAGCATCCTACTCACTGTCAGTGGAGCAGGAGGGTTCATGCACTCCTCACTGATATTAGGCTCTTTCACAGCAGCTGATAATGTTATTTCTGATGACCTGGAAAACTTACCCAGCACTGGAGGAGGAGGAGGAATTACTTTTTGTTAGCATCCTCTGTCACGTAGAGACAGCTGTAAGACAATTTGTGGTAGAGCAGTCAGACCTAAGGAAGTGCAGATCTGTACATGCCACAGCTGAACATGACCTGGTGTGGTCAGGGATGGTCACTGGGATGTCCCAGTGTGAGCATCCTGCCAGTCCAGAGAGGCACAAGAGAAGCTCTTCCAGTGCAAAGATCTGTTAGTGCACTTACACAGTGACACTGATTTAAAGAAGGAAATTTTTAAAAGGGCAATAACTACAGCATTCTTATAGTTATTTTTTCCAGTTACTAATGAATTTTTTTGAATTGCTCTTCAATGTGCAATTTGATCTGATTACGTTTTCATGCAATCCTCCGTTTCTCTCACTGACACATCCACCCATTTATGTTTTGCAAAATAAACTTTCATAAAGTTTTATTTTTGGGCTTCTCTGTGGCTGAGATTGTCAGAGAAGTGATTGTCCATATCATAGCTCTTAAACTAAAATACTTGTGCCCCTGTCTCTATTAATACTGGGATCTCAGTTCCCTTCAGCCAGTGGCTTCCAGCACTTTCCATAAGAAGGTGATGTGCAGGAGCAGACCTCAAGCTTGCAGAAGACAGCTCAATTCATTTGAGATGAGTGGCTGGGAGGCAGGACCATGCCATCCACTGGGAATGGATCAGATTGACATTCACAATTCATCTATTTATGCTCCAATTAACCATTCAAATAAATTTTTTTATCACTCCTAGTTAAAAGTGCACGTAAGTGGAGCTTCCTCTTCAGAACAGGAAACTGCTCCAAAACAGAATTCCTTCTTCCTGAAGCCAGGCAAAATAACCAAGAGGGGTGAGAGATGATTCATTTACCAGCACTCTCCATCAAAAACTGTAGCTAAAACAAGATTACTAAGAAGAAGAGTGCTATTAAAGGAGGAAACTGCTGCTGTAATTTTGTTAAGGAACACGAGATTATTTAAAAGCCTTTTAAAAAGTGTGTTTGTTCCGGGAGAGGGAGGATTTTAGAGGAAGGGAGAAAGATTATTAGTCTTTCTTGCCTATAAAATTCATGCTGCTTCCCTTGCCCTAGCCAGGGATTTCAGGAACTATAGTAAGTCATTACTCCAGCCCTAATGAACAGGGGACAGCCTGCACTTTAGGTTTGCAGAGGCTGAAAGCATAGGAAAAAAAGGTTGTGGGCTGTAGAGGACTTGGTGTACTGTACTGCACGTAATTAAGGGTTAAGATTTTGTTTCCAGGAGTATTTGCTCCAGGTGGTGACAATCCCTAGAATACTCACAGCAGTCTTATATTGTTCAGGGCTGCTTTATAAAACTCTCAGAGCCATGAACAAGTGAGCCTCAAAGCCTGTGCCTTGCTTCCCTCACTGATAACCAGGTTTGCACACACAGCAATGATGAAGCAGGGAGTGAAACAGGCTGCCACCACTTCCAGCAGCCTCTGCTCGTTGTTCACAGCAAACTGCACAGCACACACACGGCAGTGTAGTGACCCCATACCAGGAGCTGCAGGGGAAGAATCGAGATTGGGGTGATTCTGTGGTCTTGATGTGATGCTGGCTGCATACCTTAGCCAGGGACTGCTGCTGGATTTGGTCTGTCTCTGGTGCACAGGGTCTGCTACCAAGCAAAACCAACACAACTGTCCCTGGATTGAGGGATTGAGGGCCAAACCTTGGGAAGCTGGAGATCCTATTCTGCTTCTAAAAGTGGCTTCTTTGCATACCAAATGGGCATACTATCAGTATTACTGAGAGAGCTAGGAATAGGATTTGTGCAGATGCAGATGACTGGCCAGGAGTTACATGCAGTCTCTCCAAATGGGATTCTGCATAGAGAAAGCTGAGGGACTGAAGGGATCCATTAAACCAGGACTGCAGCCATACAAAATCATTTTGTGTACAGTGTCAACTTGCAGCCAGAGCTGTGCATTTTTATCAGGTTTTCAAGGTCAGTTGGGAACTTGGTGGTGATCTGGTCTGACCTCAACTGGTTTTCAGGCTTTCATTCTGCTTGCTGTTACTAAAAGAGAGTCTCTGCAGCAGAGCTCCCCAGAGTTGGATCAGGACAGGCTGCTTGTGGGGCAGAATGTGGCCCAGAGGATGCCAGAAATATTGAGAAAACACTGCTGAGCAGCAGAAAGCTCCAGGAGCCAGCATGGGTTGTGTCTATGCATTTCTCCCAGACAAGGGAAGAGTGCTGTGGAACAGAGCTGATACCTGTCTGTTCATTGTGAATTAATGGCATGTTTTAAATGCAGAGCTCCACTGAGTGGAATGGCATAAAACTTTGGCTTTGTGATGTGTCAGGATGGAGGGCTTGGGGGAACTGTGGCAATTCTGTATATCAAAAAGAGAAATGCTACACAAAGGAACTTGGAAATTGAGAGAGGTTCCAGTAATGAACAATTTTGAATAAAAATATTGAATTTATGCTGGAAAAAAAAAGAAGTTCAGGATGTGGCTTGTATTCTGTGGTTAATCCCTTCTAAATATTTAAGGAAGAGAAAAAAAGAGGGAATGGAAATAGTGCTTTGTTTAAAAATAGGATCGGAGGTTCTGCTAAACACATGAAGAAATGCTTCAACATATTGTACCCTGGGATCCCTCCCCTCAAACAGGGAAGTCAATGCATCCTGGAACAGTAAAAAATGAGCTTGCATTTTTAAAATCTACATCTAGGATTTGTTAGCCTTCGAATTTGGGTTCAGCCCTCAAAGCATGTGTCTAAAGCATATGTCACAGACAAGCCATGTTGCCCTTATGCAAAGAAACCAGGAATCAGACCTGTCACTGAAATGTGCAAACTGACCTGGGGCTGGAGAGAGACCCTCCAGCTGTGGCATCAGACCCCTCTGGTACAGCCTCCCCTCACTGCCCTGCCTTGTGAAACCTCTCTCTGCAGGCCAGCAATGTGCCCAAGGCCTCTGAAACCCTGGATCCATCCAGCATGGACCAAAACACACAGAGCTGGCTGCACGCCTGAATGCAGGGGGTTGTGGGTGTATTGTGTCCTTGCATACATTTCCAGGGAAAACATATTACACCTGGCTTCAGATGCCAAACTTCCCCACTTATGAGAGAACAGTAATTCACCATGGAGTAAGTATTCCTTCAATTTCCTTTCCTTGGAAGTGATACTGAGAATCTGTTCTGAATGGAGGCAGATGAAAAATGCTACATGTTAATGCAGATTCTGGGTTAGCTGTCTTTGTTAAATTAGAATGAATGCTGCTCATTTCCCATCTGGTCCTCTTTGACATTACTTCCAGAATATATTCACAGCTCTTATTTGTACAGTACAAATGGCTGGCTGTAGTACCAACTTTACCTTTTATAGGCTGCTAAAACGTTGGTGCCAGATCGCAAAATAATGTTCTACTTCTAGGAAGCATCTGTGGGCATTTCTTGCTCCAACAGCTTTCTTTTTTTCTTCCTCTTATTTTCTTTAAGTGTAACCATGTATGTGAAGTGAGTTTGTTGTCAAACCAAGTGAAAGTTGACGGCTTGACAGCCCCGGAGCCTGCAATCTTCCTGGAGCAGTGAGGATGCAGCAGGCAGATCATGCAAAGTGCTATCAGCCCTCTCATCTCTTCTGCACAGCATTCCCCGAGGGCTGAAAGCACAGATATTTCTCCATCTGCAGCTGCTGGTTGGTGCCTTTGCTGACTGCTGTGACCAGGGATTTTGTGCTCTGGATCCCTGCATGCTCCAGGTTTCCCTGAAAAATACCAATGCAACAGCAACTGAGCAGCTCTGAGCCAGCGCAGAATCTGGTGCTGCTGCTGACCTGAGCTGGTTTTCTGATTATTCCTAAATCTTCCCATCCATGAGTACTTGTTTCTGGCAGTTTCCTTAGCAGGCTCCCCATTCCAGCAGCCTCCACCCCTGCCCTCCTGTGTGTTTCAGAGCTACCTTGGTAAACAGAGTGTTGTGATCCGAAACGCCCACGTTTTTCTGCCTGGAGTGACCAAGGGCTGCAGCGTCGCGCTGGGAATTCTCACCATAGCAACTACCAGCATTGACAGAATTTGGTACTCATTAAATAGGCTGTTTGTTTACCTCTCGGGCAGCGAGAGTAGTCTACAACCAGAGCTGAAACACTGCCAGCTGAACAATGCTGGGCTGCCATCGTAACTTCACGTGTGGAACACATAATTACTGTGTTCTGTAAGTGAAACAGATACAGAGAGCCTGTGTGGGATGGGAGTGTTGAAGATGCAGGGTGACATGGTATTATTATCAGAAGATCAGCAAGCGTGCTTGTCAGACACTGCTACGTGCTCTCGATGGATCCAGCAAAAAGTGAGTCCTGAGTCACATCCCCTCAACAGATGATCTAAATGACTGTGTTCACAGAGGTCAGTACATGGACTTATCAAGCAGCAAATGCACAGGGCAGGGGGAAGAAATTATTGGTACCTTAGCAGAAAATGCTGAAGCTTGCAGATAGAGGCTCAGTGCTCAGCCTCTCAGGGATTAAATGTGTGGGACTGGCTTTTAAGACATTTGTCAATGGCCAAAATGTAGAACCACCTAACAATGCAAAGGTGACTTTCAGAAAACATATCACATCATCTGTGCAGCCATTTCAGTTCCAGGAGTGTGGCATCTGCCAGCCTCTGGGCGACTCTGTGCTTCCAGTGGGACATCACCTGTTGCAGAGCTGCTGTCAGCTCTTCAGCAAGGGATACTGGTGACAAAAACAAGGGGAAACACCACAGCTGAACCTCTTCTGCCCACCACAGAGCTGCCCAGCTCTGTTGGGGTGATGGCTTTCAGCACCTTCACAGGGGTGCTGCTGGGCACCCACCACTGCTCAGGCAGAAGCAGGCTGATACTCAGCCTCAGCATAAGACCTCCAAGCTGTGGTGTCCTGTGGGTGCTGCACCCACTTCAGGCAGCCCTGTAAAATCAACTAAGGAGTTTAGGACAGCCAAATCCATGAAAAAGGAGCATGTGCAGGCATGGCCAGAGCATGGCCTGGGAGCATTGAGCACTGAGCATCCAGCATCCCATGGCACACAGCTGGAGTTTCTGTCCAGCATATGAATGCATTGGCCACTCTTTGACACACCCCCTGCATGCCTCCAATCTGGATAGAATTCCTGCTTGCCCCTGCCTGCTGCCAGAGTGCCACTGAGGTTTAGGATGTTGTTGGCAGTGAGGACCCCAACCCAGGCAGCAGCTGCAGCACGTGGCTGTGAGATGCTGAAAGAGGAAAGAGAAGCCCTAGTGCACACTCCTCATCTGGCATTCCCTTTAAAAGGGGCCAGGACTGCTGCTGGGGTCCCTGCCCCAGGCGGGGAGGGGGCAGGAGGTGGACTGAAGTCACTTTCTGTAGTCACCTAATTAGAGCATTTCAGAAGAGGGACAGGCCCAAACACCATCCCCTCTGCCCCTTAGGGAGCACAGTCGGTGTCCGGTCACAGCTGGCACGCTCAGGACTTTGTGCAGGCAGGGGCTTGTAGGAAGGGAGGGCAAAGGGGAGAAATACCTCCGAGATGAAGGTGAGCCTGGGAGCCAGGCTCCATAACTCTGCTGACTGCAAAAGGCTGAGGATTCTGCATGCTGTTATTAACACCTTTCCTCAGGTCTTGCCTTGAACTAACCTTTCTCCCTTCCTTAGGCAGTAATTTTTGCCCTTTTTGTCCCCTAACCTTATCACCTTGTTAACAGTCCTCCCTTCTATGCAGGTGCTAACCCTTCTTTTCACTTACCTTGAGTAATTAACAAAATTGAAGTCCATAAGTTGTGCTCAGATATTCCTAGACTGGGACTGCTCCTTCTTTTTCAAATCCAAAGAAGGGATTTTAGAGATCTGAACTTACCTTTTTTCTCTAACCATGAGAGTTTTTCTGATACTATACTTCCATACAACCCAGGCCTTGCTTAATGGCAAGGAGAAGAAAGCCCTGTGCTCTTGTCCCTGTTCCCCCAAATCTTTCCACATCTGTTCAATTTTAAATGGTGGAGGCTTTCCTTAGGGGTGCCTCGAGCATGGGGCTGGGGAGTTGTTTCCTCTCCTCCTGGCACAGTTTTCTTTGTTTCAGCATCAGTGGGAGAAGGAATGGGGAACACCACTGCACCCCAGCCTGGTGTGGATGGCCTCCTGGGGCTGTCAGTGAGTTTAGCTCCTCATCTAGAGTGTGCCACCATGGCAGCCAGGGAGTCTGATCCCCACAGCTGGCTCCTCCCTGTCCAAAGCAGCAAGGAGAGATCCCAGAAGGCAGTGGGGAATAAATTATACTGCAGCAATGCATTCAGCTGCCAGGACATTGGGAAGGCTTGTGCAGGCTGGGCCACTACAGCTTTGCTGCTACCACCCAGGTCACAACTCTGAGCCTTGCTGATCTCACCCAGACCCAGACTTTGATGTAGGGGGTACCACTGTGATTCACTTGGGCATCGCAGCCCCTCACAGCTTCAGTATTCCCTGCTTCTGGATGCTTGACTTTAGCTGGCATAGATCTCATTTTCCGAGGTGCCAGACTCTCTTCACTCCTGCTGCAATGAGACTACAGCAGAAGCATCAAACTAAAGCCTCCAGTTTGGACAGAGAGTGGGGATAGCAGCAGCAGCATGCCCGGAGGGGAGAGGTTCTGCTTTGAAAGGACAAGGATGGAGTGCAGTGAAGGCATGAGGATTAGGCAAATACTAATGTTGAGCAGGTAAATGGGTGATCAGATTAGAGGGAAGAGCTGCAGGCCCTTGCATGTGGGGACAGGCAGAATTGTGGGGCAGCTGCTGGCCACGGGGCTCTTCCTGGGGCTGCTGCTGCCTCCCACAGAGGTGCTGCTGTGCCTCCTTTCCAGGCTGCTCATGGCAGGTTGCTGTGTTGCTCTTGTTCCAGCCTCACCATTTACTATGAACAGGCACATTTCGCATTTCAAAGTATTTTTCTACTGACTGTGATATAAGCAAGATGACAAAATGTGGTCATGAATATTTCAGGGTGATCATAGGAAGACCTTCGATAGCTAAAATTTCTTCAGTGTCAGACATTTGGTGGGGCTTGAAGATACAGAGGTGTTGAAAGATGGTTCCCTGCCATTCAGTTCTGCAAGGAGAGGGGTGATGGCATGTGTCAGGCTCTGATGGAATGGTAATTTCCCAGTTTCCCAGGAGACCTTTCAGTTATCCTTGTGTGAAGCTTCCTCAATACAGGGGAAAATTGCAGTCCCTTAGAAATTCATTCCATGGGCAAAAGGAGACTTTGAAATTATATCTTTGCTCAACAAATAAGCAATATGCAAAATTAATTACATAAAACTGAAAAAAAAATTATGTGTCATGGTTTAACCCAGGACAATTAGATTTTGCACATTACTTACTTAGCTAAGAGGGAAGACATTTTTCCATCAGAGTATTTCTTTCCTCTTTCCAACTTCTATGATTTCTCATAAGTAGCAATTTTTCAACTGCACTTCCAAACATTGAGGGGAGCAATTGAGGACATTGTGGAATTGAACAGTGGAAGGAAACCAAAATAATGTTTTTCTCAATCCATAGGGGTGTCCCATCCCGAGTCTTTTGCTGAACTCAAACCATCCCCGAACACCAGCAGTTGTTTCTGGTTACTGCTTCAGAATAACACCAGTGGCTTTCCTGGGTCCCTGTTCACAGTAGGGACAGCTTTGGATTTCTCCAGAGGGAGGGAATGATGTGACTTGGTGCATGTTAACCCTGCTAGACCCTTCCTCCCTGGCCCCTGTGCTGCCAGACATTGGTAGCTGAGCCTCTCCCCTCCTGTGCCCTGAGCTGTGGGACTGTGGGCACATCCCACTTGGAATGTGCTCCTTCCCACTGTGAAGCTGCATGTCCATGTTTTGGGGCTAAATTGAAGCTGGGCTTCAGGGGCAGCTAAACCCAAACCAGACCTGAACCCCCAAATTTATCCTGGTTCAAAGACCTGGGAGACAACTGCTGTGTATTAGACTGTAAGTTGCTTTGTTTCCCATTTCTGACTCATCCTCTTTTACTGCCTCACATTTTCAGCAATGAATGAGTCCAACTGCCAGTTTGGAGAATTATTTCTGTGGCAGAGCATGCCTGATGGAAGAGACAACCATTGCTATCCATTTCCATTAGCAGCCTGTCAATAGAAATTAAATTACATGAATAAGGCACTATCAGTGCCAACATCACTGGAGGAAAACATTAATTAATCCTCATTTACATTAGTCAGTGCTACCATCGAATAGACTCTTCTGTTGCTACCAAAGACATTTCCACAAATGATTGTTGCTGTCTGATAAACAGATTCACAGAGCCTCACTGACTCACTTGTTGGGCACTCACCATCATATTCAGGGTCTGAATGAAGCAAATGCTTTGTGGGATCCTATTCAAAACCCAGGTTTGACGTTGGGCCTCCCAGTCATGTTCAAACCAACACAGACCCCAGAGAGGTGGGGCTTTGGGCTGTAAAGAAAATAAACCCCCAACTAACTTATAACAGTAATAGCAGATTATTTTTTGTGAGGAGTTCAAGATGTGCCTGTCACCAGTGTATCTAAACATCCCTGAGGGTCTGATGATCTTTCAGAGGGGGCTGTACAGTAGAGGGAAAATGGAGGGGACAGATCCTTGCCTTCTGGCTTGTGGAGGAAGAATGAAAAGCTAAACTCTTTTCTGCAAGAACATTTAAGTCAGACATGCCCTATTTAAACCACATGATGCCTTTACTTTGATTTTTTGAGCCCTGCTGAAATCCAGATTTGCAAACAGGCTTTGCCTTTGCTTCAGGCTGAAGGAGCAGACATCTAAACTCCAGTGCCTCTCAGGGGCTCCAAGCCTGGCTCTGCAGCCAATCCCCCTCTGCCAGCCTTCTGTCCCAGGAAAAGATAGCAAGGAGCAGTGGTGCTGCACCAGGAGAGCTGTCTTTTGCACACACTTTGTGGGAGATAAAGAAAACATGGTGCATGGTGAGATTCACAACTGGGGCTCACCCAGTGCTGGGGAAGTGACAATAGTGTGACCACAAAGAATCATCATTACCCCAAAGGCTTCTCCCTAATGCTCTCACCATTCCATTCATCCGTTGAGCTGGCACACCTGACTTAACCACCAAACAACATGGACATGGATCTGTAGCATAAGCAATGCAAACCCTTGTCTTCCCTCTGGGGACCTCCTGGGAAGGCAGGGTCTGCAAGCTGGGATGGTTCAGAAAACACTTTGGAGAGGTACTGGGCCTGATTTGGGACTGTAAGCCCTGTTCCCAGATCTGAATACTGGACCTAGCAATAGTTACACCATTTCCAAGCCCTCCCATGACTGTGGAGGGAGCACTGTGACCTGATGGAGCAGGCTGCTCCTCCAAAAGCTGTGCAGGTGTCGGCTCAGGTTGAGCCACACACAAAATAGAGCTGGTCACTACAGGTCCCTCTGCCTGTGGTGGAAACCAGAAATTATGACAGCAGTCCAGGTGACAAAAAACAGAGGGATGAAGAAGGATGAGTGAGGAAGAAGCAAATACCAGAATATCTCAAAATCATAATAACTTTCTAATAAGTTCCACTGCAGGGTTTGCTTTGCTGGCCCCTGGGGTGACCGTGTTTCAGCATCATAAATATGTTATTCTGCTTTGCTGCAGGAGACAAAATGGCCTAGTAGGAGGTGGGAATGGGTGGAAATGGAAATTACAATCAGCAGCAGCTTTTGCCAAGAGATAAGAAATGCCATTAGTAGCTCTTCTCTGTGGCAGACTGCTGGGTCATGGGTGCTGCTCCTCCTCCCTGAGCATTTCCTCCAGCCACCAGCACTGCCAGGGACCTGCTTGGAAGCACTGACCTGCAAATTCACATCTCCACTGGAGACCTGTGCACTTGTGCTCGGGGTCTTTCTTTTAACCCCTGTGCAAAAGTGGCACTGGTACAGGCCTATACACCGAAAACTACTATTTTGAGCTAATTATGGTGAATAGAGAAATAACAGAAAAAATCTGCCTGGAATATCTGGATTATGGTAGGTTTTGAAATCCTTTTCAGTGCTTTGGCTATATAGTATCTGGCACAAACTGCTGGTTACTGTAATATGTCTTTAAATCTACTTTAAGTGCCCTTCCACTTCTTTTCTTCCTTTCACAAGGCTTGTGTTCAGCATCCAAATGACTATTTGAGAATGTATTAAGCAATAAACAGCAGAGTCCAGATAAAAAAGCATAGCTGGGATAAAGCTAAGGCAGTATCCACACAGCCAGTGCATGCACAGGCAAAAGCAAGAACAAGAAATGTAGGATGCACCTCAGGAACACAGCACATGAAAACAAAATATACCCCATAACCCTCCTGAGATCTAGACCGAGGAAGTGCAGTTGTAAACAGCATCTATTTCTTGGTCCTGTCCCAGCATGAGCTGTCCTGGGAGGACAGGGATGGGCAGCAGTTCCCACCCTGGGTAGGAGATGCTGAAATGGGGCTTTGAAGCTCTGCTGGTCCATGGAGGGGCTGCTCCCTGCTGGTCCTGCTGGATGTGGGTGTGCAGGCATCGACCTCCTGCTCCATCTCACTCTCCATCCCTCCATGTAATGAGGAGGGAAGTGTGTTGGTGAATATTCCCCCGACCCTGATGCTTGAAAAGGTCTCTGTGGGAGATGATGGTGAGCAGCCCTCGAAGAAAGCGTGAGTTAAATCTGACTCACAGTGATTGCTTGAAACGTGTTCCCCAGTCACCTGCTACCTTGCACCGAGTGCCAGATTAATACAATGAACCCCTGATCCTTCACTTAATAGCTACACTGTGGCTCAAAAGCTGGGGACTCCTACACCATGTAAATTTGCCTAGATTTGATACGCCTACTGGTGACCTCTAGCCCTTTTAAAAATGGTTTAATTCCTCAGAATAGAATGGATTTGTTCTTTTTTTTTATTTCAGTGAGATAAATGGAACAGGAGTCAGGTCCCTAATGTTATGTTAAACTGCATTGAGGCAGAAAGACCTCAACGCAGGTAAAATGTCAGATATTTAGGATTTTAAAATGCTTATCTCTAGCTTTCCTTGCATGAGCTGCTTTGTTTCTTTGTTTGGTTTTTCACAGTAAATAAGTTTTTCTCACTTTTCCAGATAATTAAGATTTCTGCTTCAAAGCCAAGGGTGAGGATGTGAGGGCTGATACTCCAGGAAGACAGGTAAAATTAGAATAATAGAATAACAGAACTGTTTGGGTTGGAGGGATCTTAAATTTCATCCTATTCCATCCCCCCTCCCCCTGCCATGGGTTGGGACACCTCATTAGGAGTAATCAGATAAAAATAATGTGGCATCAAGAAAGACTGATAGTGCCAAAATCAGGGAAGAAAATGTGGATAGTCTTACCTTGATGTGCTTAAAGAGCAGGGAGTTAAAGAAGTCAACTGCAATATGTGCTGAGACATCAAAGCCAAAAATCACCTTCAAATTATTCGTCACCTTAGAAAATGCACATTTAATTGAAAACAATCTCCTTAACTAAACTCAAAGAGTTGTTTTCATCAAGCCCCTGTTCCATCTGGCCAAGGCTGCATTCAGCAGCTGGGACATCTCCCACATGGCCAGTATTCCTGTGGCATGTGAACAACTTGGTATCCATGCACCATGCATTCCCTGGTTTCTCCCACAGCCTGGGGACGGGGCAGCCAAACAGGGTGCAAAGGGCAAACCCTGCTCTGTGGCAGTGACTGAGGTGATTTCCTTCTGTTTTGCTCCTGGACACAAGGTGAATTCAGCTGTAAGAGAAGGTGGGGCACTCTTCATGTGCTGTGTGTCGCTTCCCTCCAGCTCCTTTGCACTCCAGGAGGGTCTGGAGGCTCACTGGGAGCACACAGGGCTCTGGGGGGCTCCTCCAGTGACTGCTGAAGAAAGCAGGTGGTGGGTTAGATGAGGGAGAACAGATGGTTTGAGGAGGGTGTTCCTACACCCTGGAGAAATCATCTCTTCCCTGCACCTCCCTCATGCAAGCTGCACAAAGTATGTGGCAATCTACTCACATGCAGTTTTTTGGTGTATTCCTTATTTTTTTCTGTGCACAGTATAAGACACTCATTTATTTTACTGAGATACATTACCACCACGCTTTATAGCACCTGAGTGCCTCCCACATGAAGAGCCAAAGTGAAGTCCCTGGAGAGCAATGATCATTTGCTTTTTGCTCTTGTGTCTCTCCAGTCCCTTCATGGGTCAGCTGAACAGGTGTGTGTACAAGTGCAGTTCAGGTGGAAAGAGAGGGGAGAGGTGGGAGATATCCACTGACTTGGCTGTGCTGCAGCTGGGATGTAAGGGCACAAGCTCTGCATTAATACTTCAGATGTTCTGGTGTTTGAGTGCTCACAGGCAGTGCAAAGTCTTTATGTTCAAACCACAAAGTCTGCTTGGTCCTTTGAAGCATGGAACATTCAGAAAAATCTCAAGGTGAGAACTCTTAGTAATTGGTAAAGTAGCAATTTTGACCTTAATGCCCTAGTTTCTCATTTTTTCAGCTTTCCAAAAGAGGTAATGTCACCAGGTCTCTCAGGGAGTTGTGCAGGTGGGCTCCTCAATGCTGGCAAGCTGCTCAGCTGCTGCAAAGAGCAATTGGTCTGAACGAGTCGTGAAAACTGAGGTGTTGATGTGATAGAAGACATCCTTAATGCTGCTGATTTACCTGTGCAGTACTTGGTTTTCCAGTCCTAATTATATTTTCAAAGATATAAACTGTTCCTTACCAGTCCATGAGAAGGAGGAGGTAAAGAAAAAGATCATCCTCAGACTGCAGTTTTGTGGCTTGATCCTGGGATGGTTGTTCATTGACTCAGTTAAAGTAACTTGAAAGATTTTCTCTCTTTAATGTCAATTACATCTGAAATGAGACATGGCAGAATGGTGGGCTAAAACCTTCTGTAGAAAGGAGATGGAGAATGGCCAAGATGGTGAGATACTGAGTCCACTTGGCTACACACACTTCTTATTTGTGTTGCTGTAATACTTGGAGGCCCAGGTGTGGTCCAGAAGTTCAGTTTGGAGAGTTCTTGTTGGTTCTCCTCCTCTGTTGCACATTTGCTTTGAGATAACAGGTAATTGCACGGGAAATAGAGGCTGGGCAAGAGACCAGAACACTCTCTGGGTAACTCAAAGGCTATCCAGAAAAAGTGAGGCATTTCTATGGATAAGTACATGCCAGACATCCCATCAGGAACATGTTTAATCAGTCAACAGTGATGACCCCCCTAAAAATTGCCATTTGCCTTAGATAAGACATATCTCTCTGATAACCTCAGTATTTGCCTTATTCAAGATAATACCCATAACAAGTACAATGAACTTGGTGCTATTTGTATAAGCAAAATTATTTATGAAGGGAATGGCTGGTGCTGTAACTCTCACACTTGCAGGTGTTCTCGGGTCTTGGGTAGGAGATGGTCACAGCCATGTCCTTCCTGGGACAGTGAGCACAGCACCTCAGGGCTCTTCCCACCCACTGTCCCTGGGAAGCTCACCCAGATGTCTGCCACAGCCCAGCTGGCCATGGCAAGACTGAGCAAAGCTGCTGATGCAATTTTAGTCAGTGTTTTCAGCATCCTTTATCAGTTTTCAGCCAAGGTCCTTCCTGGTTTCCAGGTGCTTTGGTGGCTGTGGCCAGGAGAAGGTGGCAGGTTGGGAAGGGCAGTGGGTGAGAATGGGGCTGGGTCCGTTGTCTGAGGGACATGGAGATGGACTAGATCTCACATGGATGGGAAGGACAACGTTGTATCCCCAGCCAGGGATGATGTGTTTCTTACCTGGTTGAAGCAAAATATTGAATGTAAGAGATAATTCTATGCAAGCCAAGAAATGGAGAAAATGCTACAGAAGGTAAATGGAAAAAAAATTCTCCTGAAAGCAAGGCAAGCTTTCACCATCAAGAAAATTTTTGCAAAAGACACAGCAGAGATTTTAACTTTTTCACTGTAGTTTAAATATATATATATATATATATATTTATATACATATATGCATAGATGTGTGTGTGTCAATGTCAAATCCCTCAGTCCAAGACTGGTATGCTGACCACTCAATTGAACCTGTGAGGAATATTATACAGACCTACAGACCCAGGAATGACAAGGATTTTACAATGGGCATATACACACACAGGACCCTGAAGCCTAATAAGGAAACTCTTTACCATTTGTTTAAAGACTACATAATTTATGTTTTTCATCATCTCACAGGGGAGAGAAGGTTGTTTACTTTGATTTGTTGATGCAGCAATTTTAAACATACGGTATGGTATGTGGAGTCTATCTGGAAAAAAACACACCTTATTGATCATGGTGTAACCAACCCAAAAGCTATGGCAGCTAAGAAGGAAATTGTGTATAGCATAGAAAGTGCACCATTCTCACTCATATTATACATCAGAACCCTTTGTGTGATGTTTGTGATCAAATGCACCTTGCATGACAGAAAAATTAAGAAGAAAGTTTTAAAATGCCAGATCTGAGTTGTGCCTTGAGGGCAGAAGGAGAGAGAGGTACCCACAGAGTCACCACATGCTGCACAGCTCCCAGAAGCCATGGGTTGAGGTTTGAGCTCTAGGGGGCAGGTAGCTGTGGAACCAGGGGAACAGTGAGGCAACTCCATGGAAAATCCGCAGTGATAAATTGTTTGCTCTTAATATAAGCAGGTTCATAAACCAATCTGATCCCTGAAGCTTGATAGAGACCAGACACCAGAAAGCACATTTTCAGCTGCAGGGCTGGCAGAAACCATACCTGGGATCCTGACCCAGGTGTAGCATTACATGGTGCTTCAGTGGGTTGGATTACTCGCCATGCCCTCACTAGGTTACCCAGTGCTGTGCTGCACAGCGAGGCTCTCAGAGCTAAAACAAGCTCTGATTGTGTCATCGCAGGCAGAGTGCTCTGCCTTGGGTCTGTCTGATGGTGCTGCCAAGAAAGGCATCATCAGGTGTGGGGCTGAGCACAGCCCATCACTGACACCAGCAGCACAGAGGTGGGAAACCTGGACAAGCCCCTGGCACGGGACTCTCCTCACAGCTGCCCTGGTCAGAAGGTCCCCCTTGGCTGCAGAGCAGGTGCAGCAGTGATGGTGACCCCAGCTCAGCCATGGGGACCACGCTGGAGCCCAGGTGGCCCCATGATTTCCTTCTGTGCAGGTCTCATCACCCCATCCTCCCCTCAGTCCCTGCAGCCAGCCCCTCCTTTTGCTCCCGTATCCTCACATCTCCTCTTGTTTTCATTCCCAGTACACAAGTGCGCTGACGGTCATAAGTGGGGAGAGCAGACCTTCAATTCTTCAAACTTTTTACAAGAAAAGAGTGCACTTTGCCTAATATGGGCTGCTCCCTGGGCTCTTTGCTTACATCTATAATTTTAAACAGAAGGAGTGGGTTTTGCTGGTGGCTTTTATCCCCTCCTTGTTCCCATTTGTTTTACTGTAAGGAAAATGTAGACACATAGTCTTACTTCTTTGTGCAAAGGGTTTGCATACAGGCAAGAGATAAGATGTAACAATTTAAGTTTGATAGCACATTTTCATAGACCTGATTATCAAATGGTAGGTGTACACCGAAAAAGCCAGATTCTGCCTTCAGTTCCTGAGCCAGACTGAAGTAGCTGGACTAACAAAACTAGAGATCTAACTCAAACCTCTAGCTTTGTTTACACCAACTATTTTTTTATTCTGAATGCTCTTTACATAAATTGTTACTTTTTTTTTTTTCGGTAATACTTGCCTTTTATGTTTATATCCTAATGCAGCTGGGGATTTATTGACAGTATCTCTTATCAGAACTTCTTGCATTGTGCCAAACATCATCTGAAGCATTTTATAGAGAGAGAAAAAAATAATTTCATCATGCAGGGACTTGTCCTGTAGCTTAACTTTTTATTAGAGGTCATGAAATCAAGATATCAAGCCACAAAGTGGTTAATGGCTAGAGCAGACTAAGAAAATCCTCTCCTTATCTCTTCTTGCCCTTTTCCCACTGAGATATTTTTGACAAAATGAAGTTTTAGCTGCAGTGAAGCATTTTGGCTTTCCTCAGGAAAACCTAGTTTCTCTTATAGAATATAGAAGCAGTTTTTATAGTAAAATTTCCAGTTTCTTACAGCAAAAATGTCTCAGCAGAAATGTTTCAACTAATTTTACTAATAGCAGTGTGCCTCTGTTCCTATCTATTACTAGAATATATTCCAGACAGAACTTGAAATGAAGTAGACAGCTATTAATACAACTCCTTTCAGCTTCTGAATTCTTATGTTCACATGATTGCCTCTAAATTTTCTTAGTTCATGCAATAATCCTTCCTTTCCTGTTCAGTACATGTACTTGGTTTACCTTCAATGTTCATTTTGCACTGAAGTTGCCAAATGTGAACAGTATGAACATCAAAGGCTTTTCAGCATCTCATCCCTCTGCTGCCTTGGTTTGTCAAGGTACTGAGGTTGTCATTATAAATACAAATACAACCTGCTGTTATGACAAACAGCAGTAGCTAAAGGAGCATCAGGCAGTGCAAGAGAGGGGAGGCCACCCCTGTGTTGTCTCTTTTGGAGCCTTTGGAAGCCTCAAGGTGATGCCCATACAGATAAGCATGGTGACCCAGGTATCAGCTTGGTACAGGGTGGTGTGACAACCTGCCTCTCTGAGCTCATTAGCTCTGGCCATGCTGAGTTTCAGCCAAAAAAACCCTTCCTACTCCTCCCTCCCAGCAACTTGCTCTATCCTCTTGGCCATGCTTCTGGAAGGATACTGGGGTCTGGTGAGGACAATATCAGAGATCAGAGTTGGTTGTGGGGGAAATGTGGGGTTTTTTCCTCCTTGCCTGTGTTATTTTCCAGCTGGATCAGTTTCCTAGGCTGGATCACAGACATGCTGTGCAGGCAGGTATGTGTCAGGAGGGATTTTCCCCAGTGCTGGCACAGGATGAGGTGTGGAGAGATGCAGGAATGTCAAGAACCAGCCATGCTGTTGAACAAGACCCCTCATCCCCACATCTTGGCCCAGGTGGCTGGAGCAGCCTCTGGTGAAATGGAACCCAAATGCCTCCAACAGGCTCTTGATTAAGCCATTAAGTTTGTGACTAATTTCTTAAATATCTGCTTTCCTTCTTATGTTCTCTCAAGAGCCTCCCACCCCGCAGTTGACTCACACGTGAGCAGGTGCTGCTGGCACGTGCCAGTCCCTCCACCCCTGCTCCCATGCCAAGCCCCAGCATAGCTCCTCTGGTATCCCCCATCCTCAGCACTGGGGATGGATTCTGCCCAGACTTGTCCTGCTGCTGGTGGGGTCAGGGAAATTACACCACTCACAACATCCAAAGACACATCTAGGTGGGCAAAAAAAAGTAATTTTCCTGCTTGCTTTCCCTCTCAATGAGGAAGAAAAGGGTTTGCAGTGCACAAGGTGGGTTCTGGCATAAGAAATCAAAGCGTTTTCCATCCAGAAACTGTCTCATCATTTGATGCATCCACTTTTCAGAAATCACTGTTTTCAGTGCTAAGTACTGCACAGACTGGACAACGGCATGGAGGCTGGGTGATCAGGGCAGGCCATTGAACAAGCTGGTCAGCTGCACAGTGGGAATGAGAACTGTGTTTAACTGCAGCTGTTACACCACTCCTGAGTCAGTCTTTCTTAAGGGAATGACAGGAGGGGCCAACTCACACAATGCTGTAATGAAAAAATCACCAGAGCACTTGTTCAAAAACTGCAGCTCAAGCATTGCCTGAGAGTAAAGCAATCCAGCAGCCTCAGCCCTGTCACTAGAGCTCACCATGGCTTTAGTCAAGGCATGGACACCAGAGCTGGACCTCACTTTGCATTTATGGGAAGGGCAAGCAGGAAGGAAGCCAAGGTAAGGAGTTGCATTTCCTTGAGTCAGGCATGGGTGAGAGGATTTTCACTACTTGGCTGATGCTGAAGGTCTCCTCTGTCTTCTGGCAAAACCCTGCCCTGATTCAAGGCATGATTTGGGGAGTTGTGGGCTTCTGAGGAGAGAATGCATCCATGTGTTGAACACTGTTTTTCCGTTGAGATTCCCTGGGCGGCCCAAAGGTCGCATCCAGGTGCAGCAGCTCCATCCATCCAGAGGAGGCAAAGAAGGGTTGTGCAAGTAGTGAATGCTGCCAAAACAGCTTCAGAATCACTCTGTATGGATCTGGGTTTGGTCCACGGGGACCAAAATGGCATAATCCACTTATTTTGGGAGCTATAGATCCACTTTCATTTGTGCAAGCCGTTTGGCAGCCCTGCTCTGCTCTCTGCACTGCTAAAGGCCCTGCGGGGTGTCAGGGAGGAGCAAGACAAGCAGCCAGGCAGGCAGCAGCAAGAAATGTCACCACACAGCTCTGCAGTGAGGAGAGAAAGGGCAGCAGACACCTGTCTCAAAAAACCTCACAAAACATCATTAAGCTCTGGTGGCAAGAGAAATATCACTGGGAAAGGTGTTCCTATGAAGAGCTGCGGCAGGGCTGATGTCTGTGCTGAGACTGTGCTGAGCCAGCTGGTGGATCTATACAATTGCCAGACCCCTTCCTCCCTCGTCCTTAGCTTGGGAGAGCAGATGCAGCACCACTGAGCTCATTCCTGCTTTTTCTTCCATATTAGGTAGACCCCTAAGTGTTGTGCCCTTCGCAGAGCTCACATCATCTCCAGACAGCAGCAGATGGCACTCGACGGCCTGTGTGGTGTCCGCAACTCCTTCCGCCTGTCTCACCCTCCCGCAGGCTCCAATTCCCTCCCACAGCATCTTGCCCCATCACATCATCTCTTGGCGGTGCTACCACTGGAGCATGCCCTTTCTCCTATTTAAAGATATCCAGGTGCCACCAGTGCCTGTGAGCTCCTAATCCGTGGGCTCCACTTGCATCAAGCTTCTGGTGTTGTACAGACAGTACCGCTTTCCCAAAGAGGTGGCAAAGATGTCTCTGCCTTTGCCAGTGGCCTCCTGAGGCTTGTATGAAACCTGGGGCTTTGTGTCAAACTTGGGGTCCTTGTACCAAACCTGGGGCCCTTGTATCAAATTTGGGGTCTTCTGTCAAACCTGGGGCCCTTGTCTCAAACTTGAGGCCTTGCATCAAACTTCAGGCCCTGTATTAAGGGCCCAGGATCACCCTCACAAGCGCAGGGGTCAGCACCAAGGGAAACAATCCCATCTCATCACGGGATGTCAAGGAGCAAAGCATCCCTGGGTCACATTATGCAGTTTTATATTCGACAAGGTTTCATGGGGGCTTCATCCTGTTTTGAAAGGAAAGCCTTGGGTGCCCAATCTGGAGCGGTGGGTGTGCATTTTGTGGGTGTCAGGGCTGTGGTTGCTCCAGGCCAGCGTGAGGGGCTGAGCTGGGGTGCGACAAAGGGTGGGCCTGGCCTGCCTATGATGTCCCTTGTACCATTGCCATCACAAGAGACACCAAAATGAGAGGCACCTAATTATACCAGTAACAGGCAATGCTGCCCCAGACCGGCCTGGGCAAACATTGAGTGCACACACAGGCTGGAGGCTGCGCTGGACAAGAGCCAGAACACAAAGTCGGGCACCCAAGAGACTGCCTCCCCTCCTGCACCCAGGGCCCAGTCCCTCGCAGGAGTTTCTTGGGCACAGCACACGATGGCTGCTGCTGCTGCTGCTGCTGCTGTGGCTGTGGCAGCAGCTGGGCTTTGGTGCCTGCTCCCTCTCCTTCCTGCCCCCACTTCCCTGAGGCTTCTATCCCCACTTCTCCTCCTCCTTTATCCCTCAGAGCCCCCTCATGCCTTGTGTTCCTTGTCCTGTAGGCCATGGCGGCCATCATCTTCCTGGTCTGGCTTGTGCACAGCCTTATCCAACACCTGCAGGTGGTTGGGGATGGGCTGGAGAAGGAGACATGCCTTTTGTCTGCACATGGAAGTGTGTGCCAAATGCCAGGAACAGTAGAGGATTCGGCTGCTGTGGGAGGTGGAGCTGGCAACCCAGGAGCACAATGGCAGCTCCTGGGGAGTCATGCTCTGGGCTGCCTTGCAGCAATGGCCATTCTGGGCTGCTGATGCAGTCCTGGTCCTGCTCTTGGTTCTGTGCTTTCTCCTCCAGAAAAGGAGCCCTGAGCCAGAGGGCATTGGCCAGGAGAAGTACTCCAGCAGAAATGCTGATGAGACCACAAATGATAAAGGAAACAATGCTGTGGCAAAGAAAGTCCTGGAGATGAATCCCAACACACAGAGCTGAGCTTGGGAGGGGCTCATACCTGATGAGGGACTTGGTATATATTGGGAGTAGTTCATGTTTAAATATGCAGATAGTTAATATGCAGATAGTGCACTTATCCCCCACCAATTGATAAGTAGTTACTATGTAGTCAGTGGAGATAGGCTCAGTAGGGAGAGTTAGTGTATTCATCCCTGCTCTCCTGTTTTCTCAATATAACAGTGTTCCAGAATCTGGATTATGCAAGTTCTTATTGTAGTCCACCAGCCCTATTGTGCTGAATTGGTTCTAATCAGAAATTCAGCCTGATTGCACCCTGCCCATCTTATCTCACATGATCAGCTGCAACTCATGAGGGTTTAATTTCTGAAATTAAATCTGCTGAATTTCTCTACCTTTATTGCATCAGTCATCCTATAGCCTTGCCAGGGGTCTGGTGCCACCTAAGTGGGCATGTGGATACAGAGATTGGGCTGCTATATCAGCAGTGGATTTGCTGCTGCACCTTTTCTCCAGATGCAGAAGCAGACTATTGATTCAAAGTTGATTTAGCTGAAAAGCCTGTGGAAGGTAACTTCAGTGTGGACACTGCAAGGAGAAATAACTTGAATTTTTTTCAGATATTTTATGTGTTCACTTTCCATCACAGAGCAGTCTTTGCAGTCAAGGGGAGAAGGTGTGCACTTAGCTGATAAAAATAAACAGTGTTCTCAACTGCATTCCTGGATTTAATGTTTGCAGATCTGATACTCACTTGTGTTGCTTCAGCAAGCGTTAGTACGCTCAAATGCTAAATATTTACATAGTGTGTCACGTGTAAATGGGAGGGGGGAAAGCATCATCCCTCCCTCTTACAGGGTAGTTAAGTGACTTTTCCATGCTTGAGCTGGACCCTAATAGGACCTGAAATCCATCAGAGCTCTTGGGGCACAGGGTTGCTCTGTTTCTCTGGGATTTGGGAGCCATGATTTTGGGAAATGGTGTCCCTTGCCAGGGGTAAAGGAGCAATAGGGGATTTGGCTTAGGCAGTTGGGTAAAGCTTTGGGTACCCCATCAAAAATCAGGCCCTTGTGTGCACTGTGATAGCATCAGTGAGACAGGAGGCTGTACCTCATGCACGGCTTAATTTCACACAGGAGACCATGCCAGAGACTTTAAAGAAGCAGCTGCCCCCTAATTCCAAAAATCACAGAGATGTCTGAGAAAACTCATCTCTTCCAGCCTGTGCAGCAAACAAATTGTTGCTCTTTCTGTTGACAACAAGCCATAAATTACCCTGTTGTAAAAGAGAACAGCAGCCAGAGATGTGCTCAAACCAGCTAGCAGGCATTTTGTTTTAGCAGAGAAAGGCAAAACCCTTGTGTTTAACGGAGATGCCTCCCAGTTTACCCAAGGTGCCCAGCAGCCTGCTGACTTCTATAGGTTCCTACCATAAAGGTCACATAGATGGCTTGGGAATAATGCATTCCCCTTGCTCATGTCAGGCGGATGGAGCTGAAAGTCTCTCAGGACTGGTTGTCTCCTGCATGTTTATTTTACTCAGTGGTATCATGTCAGTGTGTCTGCCTAAATATAGCTTCTGTGAAGAGCATTTCTAAGTTTCCTGTTACAGTTTCACTCGCAGTTACCTTACAGTAAATGGAGGAAAATCAATGTAATCTCAATTACACACTGCCTCTAAATGTGCCTTGCTGGAAATTCTGCCCAGATTGATTCTCCTCTCATGGAAACCGCCCGTCCTCTCTTCCTTTCTCCCTCTCTATTTCTCCTTTTTGTTGTAATAAACCACAATTTTATAATTTAAAACCCTCTCACTCTCCTTTCTCTGATGTGCCCTGCAGATAAGGCTTTCACAGGAACCGACAGTGCAGAAACCATGGAGTCCCTGGCCAGAGCTGCAACTGTGAACTTGGGATTAATTGACTCTGTGGCACTAGGAGATGACAATTTCAGCAGCTTCAACAAAGTAAACTGAGCAGAAGGGTCAAAGTCAAGGTAATCTCTGAACAGCAAACATGAGCATAGAAATCCCTTCTTTTGTCTTTTGCAGACGAGACAATCCTACAAGTAGCAAGAAAATGACTGATTTAAAAATTTGTTCCCTTGGCTGTGGTGTTTAAATACAGCTCATTCACCTGTCCCCAGTGCCTTCCAGTAACACATATCCACACATACACAGAAAAACTACTATTATCAAATCCCTGCAGTGTCAGTGGCAGCCGGTCACCAGTAAACAATCACAGCTATAAAGTGATCCAACAGATGTTATGCTAGAGATGAGTAGTCCAAAATAGAAAGCCTAAAAATAGATGTCCAGGGCCAAATTGCACCCTCTTTTTTTATGCTGTGCTCTGCCATTTTTGGCCCACAATTGGCACTTTGATTCCAAATGGAGGTAGTCCCACATCCCATTCTGGGATGGGACAGGATGGGGGTATGTTGTCACGTGGGGCCCTGACTGCAGTGACCACCCACAGACTAGTCATTATCCTAAACAAGTTTATTGGAGATTATTATTATTATTATTATTATTATTATTATTATTATTATTATTATTATTATTATTNNNNTTATTATTATTATTATTATTATTATTATTATTATTATTATTATTATTATTATTTACCCCTCAAATATCCCTGTAATCCAACACCAGGGGCTTTGCTGATGCAAACAGGCTCTCAGAAAGGATGCACACTGATGTTTTTAAAAACTCACACCTGAGGTAGGATCTAATACCCAGCATGGTTGTATTGGTATGTGCAAAAAGCAAAGCACCAAAGCTTCAGCTGCTGCAGGAAAGTGGAGTGGGATTATGGCAGAGAGAGATCAAGTCACAATAGGGGATGACACCCTATGTGCTGTCTAACCCAAGATGAGGCTGGGTGTCCTGCACTCTTATCATGTCCTCAGTCCAGCAGGGATGTTTCATCAGGAGATTTTGGTTTTATCTTGTTTTCACATCCCAAGACTGAGCCAAAAGGAGAGCAAAGACCCCTCAGGGGCTGAGCAGCTGCTTTGCATTACAATGTCTATTAAAGCCTGGAGATAAATACAGGGTTATTCTCTGCTCTTTTGAAAGAAGGGACCTAGAAGATGTGTTGAAAACATCCTCTCTGCAGAGAATGGTATTGGAGCCAGAGGGACCCCAAAGAGGGACCTTACAGACCTGTCACCATCAGGTCTTAGAGAGCTTGTTCCTACAAGCAAGGAGCAGGTGACACCAGTCATTTTGGCCTATCTCAGACTCTGATCCTATCAGACCTTGTGAGCCAAACAAGACAAGGCTGCAGCAGCAGCTGGCTGGGGAATTTCCAGGAAAAAGAAGCAAGCAAGCAGCCTTTTCAAATCTGACCCTCTTCTCAGTTCAGGGCCCCTGCAAGGAGACTGGGACATGAGGCAGGATGGGGCATTAAAGCCTCAAATGCAAGGTCAGTTCAAACACCTCACTCCCAGCCCAGCTCTGTGACATGGCCTGGGCAGGAGGCTGCATTTCCCAGCTCTCTTTTTGATAGTTTATTTGGCTCTTTAAACACAATGTGTTTAGCTTGGGTCACCATCAAATGGAGGTGGATGGGCACAACATAAGGCCTGAGCAGAAATGGAACTTGCCCAGCCAGAAAGGAGGTATGGGATCAGAGGAAGGCTGGAAAGTAGAAAAGCTCCTGGAAGAATGTAATATGTTCCACTCTCACCCCTGAAGGCAAAGTGACTAGCTGCTTATAAAAGAAACAGCCATGGCTGGAGAAGCCCTGGCAGCTTCCATCAGTGCCAGCCCCTGGGGCAGGAGGGATGATCCAGGGGACACAGAGAGAACACAGGGGGTATCCCAGTGCCCAGGGATGGGTCTGGCTGCCCCTTCACTCTGTTTGCCAGGACTGGTGTTCAGTGGGCCTGACCCACCAGGTGCATTTCTCATGCCAGTGTGGCACAGCCATCAGCCATGCATGCATGGGGCAGCTACCCTGGGCTAGCTTACACTGGAATGCCAATGGGATGGGCTGAAAGGAGCTCTTCATGCTCATCCTTCCAAACCAGGAGCCTGTTTGCTGCCTCTCTTGACTGCTCTGGGAGGGTCAGAGAGGTGCCCTTCTCAAACTGCCAGGTGAACTGTCCTGCAATCTGCCCTAAAAACTGTCCCCAAAACTGCTGGACCAAAGGCAGGGTGAGCTGCTGAGCCACACACCATGCCTGTTTGCCCATTAGTGCATTTCTTGCCCCTTTGCCCACTAGTCCATTTCTTTCCCGTTTGCCCGTTAGCTGTTTGCCCATTTTTTGTCCATTTTTGCCCGTTTGCTGCTCCCCGGTGCTGTTTGAACCTCCCTCGGGTGCTCCCGGCGCTGTCCCTCCTCGCCCGGCTGGCTGCTGGCCCTGCCGGGGCCCCGGGCTGTCCCCGGGCTGGGGAACCGCCCCTACAGCTCGGTGTAACCCTCACCCCCACACCATCGCCTGAGGTTGTCACTGTTGCTCCTCCCTCTCTGCAGTGGTGCAAAGACAACTCCACATCCCCAGTGAGATGGGGATGAGATGGGCGGAGATGAAGGCCAGAGGCTTAGCAGCTGTCTGCAGGCATTGCCCCAGAAAGTGCAGATTTCTCGTTCCACAGCGTGAATAGAGAATTTCATGTGATCTCAGCATCCCCCCTTCCCCAGTGATGAACATGCTCGTGCCAGCTCAGATTCAATGACTGAGCCATGGGACACCACCTCCCTGTGGCACTTAGAGAAGATTCCAAAGACATGAAGGTGGCTTTGTAATGGAAACCAAACGAGATGTCTCCTAAAACGTGTTTTCTGGAAGGGTCCCGGCTCAGTTCCAGGACGGGCAACAGCCCTTTGGTTCTGCCTGGGACAAGATTTACTTAAGCTCTCCCTGCCCAAAGGACAGTGGATAGTGGGCTTTGGCTGCCTGCATCCCTCATGCAGCTGGAGCACATAGCATTAGTGATGATGCTCATATTTCTTGGTGAAAGAAAATAATAAAACCAGAGCAAGTGTTAAGGGATGCCCAGCCTGTGTTTATTTTATCCTAATGTGCTCACACATCTCCAGTTTTTCACAGATTAATTCTTACTCCCTGTGTTGTGGCTTTTTTTAATTTTACAGAGACTTGAAGCTGAACTCATTTACACTAGAAAGAATGTTTCTTGCCTCAGCTTCCTGACATGGGTTAAAATCAATAACATTAAAGTTTATTTTAAACACTTTAGTTTAGCAAAGCAATTTTCTCAGCATTCCAGCCTGCTGTTAGTTTTTTCACTGCTATTTGCAATGCATTAGGTGTAGTAAAGGAGGGTTTCACAATCCCATCTGCTTTCAAAGACCTTTCTAACAAACCCTGCAATGAGGATATAATCCATGTGATGACCTTGGTCAAAAACAAACACAGGCCCCAAGGTGCAGCATGTGCAAGGGGGTTGATACACTCACAGGTTTTGTTATAAAAGAGGTTTTATGTGTCACTGTCTTGCCAGAGCTGGCTGGCCTTGTGTGCACCCAGCAGCATCACTGCTGCTGGGCAGGGAGCTATTCCTTTGGCTCATTTGGAAGTCCTAAGATACATTTTATGGTTTTAAATAGACCCCACAGCCTGGGAAATGCCCAGGAGCTGATGTTTGCAGATACATGATGCCACTACCTCGTCAGCAGAATAAACCTATGTGCCATATTGTTCAGCAGCAAAAATTAAAAGGGATGATCAGACATTTTTGTGAGTCAGAAGGGGTTGGAGGAGGCAAGGTAGGTGAATAAATTTGCCACAGATGACACAGCTCTGCAGGTAATTCCCCTAAGGAGAGGGCAGTTGGGTTTTCTGTGCTGCAGACCTGTCTGACTGCCACAGACCAGGCTTTCAGCAGATGATCTGGAGCAGCTGCAGACTCAGCTGCTGTCACGGAGCATTGAGCCATACATGGACCAGGCTTTGACATTTCCCCCCACTTCTGAAAACCAGGTCACATCTCAGGTGCTGGCAGTGGCATTAAAAGTCTAATTTTAGGCTCCTGGCTGCAGCAAGCATCCCTGTAAATGCTCAGTTTCTCTGCCAAGCTTCTGTAGGCTGGAGTGGAAATTTGCATCAGGAAGGCTTTACTGTCTGCACTCTGAATGGAAATAAGAAAAAAATACTCAGGAAGATCATCTGGACAGAGTTACCTCTGAGAGGGCAACACAAGCAATAGAGAAAGAATTAGTTGCTTTGTTTTTCACCAGTTTTAGGGCCCAGCTTGTGATTTTCCCCATCTTTCCACCCTCCCTGTATGAGTTGCTGGCAGTTGCAGGCTGCCACCACACAGACTGTCCCTTGGAGCCCCTGGAATGGTCCATGCCCAGCACCAGTTACATGTAAAAACAAAACTGGAGTAGAAGGTAGCTGTGAGTAGCTTGAGATGATGTTGGCTCTGTTGCCCCATCTCACATCTGCTGCACACAGGAAGGAAGGTGAGGACTGCAGAAAACTTGGCATTTTGTGGGAAGGAGGTGGGAGCAGGAAGGGATGGTGGAGGCTTTGAGGAAGGAGGGGACTGGATAATTTCCACCTTGTCCCCATGGTTCCACACACATAACTGATATTCTGGGATGACCCCTGGGTTATCTGAGGATGCAGATCAGCCAAGGCCTTGTTTGAAAGGACAGTTCTTTTACAGTGATGTGAGTTATCTGAGATGCAGGCTACATGCATGAAAACACAATACTTGGAGCTTCTCAATTCAAAGCATTGTGATGTGATAATGAGATACATGTTATAGGGCCTTAAATCATGTTTACAGCACTGATTACAAATTCACATGGTCCTGTCTCAGCATGCACCAGGATCACAGTCAGACCTGGAAAAGATTCTTTGGGGATGGACTATTCAAGTGCTCCAAATTCCTGCTCAGTCTCTGGGAGAGGATGCTGATTCCGTGCTACCTTTGTTTCCCCAGCCTTTCATCTTGGAGAAAGCCTGTGCCACTTGCAGAGAAGGTCCTGCATGTATCTGGGGCACAGCAGTTACATCCAGCCACTGCCACTCTCCTGACAGAGGAGTACAGACACAGGCCAGCTGGCAGAGTGTCAAATCCTGGCCCTACAAAAACGTGAATTTTCTGGCACAGGCCAGGGTTTCACCAGACACATTCCTGCTCAACTTCATACCTTTTATCCTTGTTCATTAGAACTTAAAATCCAACTGAACAGACCACCCAGGCACTGGTCAGAGAAATGCATCCTCCAGTGTCTGGAGGAACAAGGAGGTTTGCCATGTCCCTTTGTCCTGGGTCTCTTGTGCCTATTTACCAGGCAGAATCTGTTATATTGTTAACTACAGCACTAACTGCCCTGCAGCTGCTTATTCCACATTTTACAGGATCTGGACCACTCCTGCATTTGCTCTCATTTAGGATCTTGTGCCTTTCCAAGGATTCTGGAGGATGAACCTGCAATTGAGCTACCTGGTATGAATGGGTGGGCTCATTTTCAGGGCACTTTTTAATTTTTTTTTTTTTTTAATATATATTATCTTTATATTTAAATGGCAGTATCAAACTTTTGCCATAAGTTCTGGTCCAATGTATCATATCCAAGGATGAAACCTCTGAGGCAACCACTCTGGCAGAGGATCCAGAGACAGCAGGGAAGGAAGGTGCTGTAGGCACATGGAGAGGAGTTAAACATCCATCCTGACCCCTCCTCTGTGTAAGCCAGTCCAGACCCTGCACTGGAACTGCTTTTGGCAGCTGTGTTTTCCAGGCCATATTTCTAAAGGAGAGAAAAGCACTCAAATATGTGACTTAAGGGCAAAAACACTTCACCTCCTCAAGCCTCTCTGAAAAAACTCTAAACGGTGTGAGGCCCAGTGCCGGTAATGATGCCCTTCGTAAATGAACCTCACTTAAAGAAACCCCAGTTGATGTGCTGAAGATGATTTCAGATAGGGGAGTGAATTACTTTGCAATCCTCAGCTGTGAATATCAAACACTGGAAAAAACTTCTTGTTTCACCCAAATCTGCAGCTCTACAGAGGAAATAATGGCCATTCTCTGCTGGGGTAGCCTCAAGCCAGGGCTGCTGATAAGCAGCAGCAGCAGTAGGCAGGCAGACAACATCTTGAGGAGCCTCAGGGCAGGACTGCTCTGGGAGTAGCCACTGACAGATGCTGGAGACCTTTTCCTGACCAGAAAAAGTCCTGTAGGGAGCTCAGAGGCAGGTATGGCTCTGGAGGGAGGGAAGAGTGGTTTCTCTTCACATTTCTATCCCTATGCCCTTCTTCTGGTGGGGTCTGTGGTCAGAAGGCCTGGAAATGCAGCAAGTGCTCATTTTACTCAGTAGCAGATCTGGATTTTGTTGTTGACAGTTCTCAGTAAGCTGTTGCACCCAGAGCTGTGCCAAAACAATCAAGGCAAAGAAAAGTCATTCTATCTTTCTGTGTAGAGTAAGTCAACAGAGACCCTCCTCTGGAAAGAACAGGGCTGTATTTATTTGCATCCAACCTGGTTTGGCCCTGATTTGGCAAATAAAACCATGTAATTTCCATCAGTGAGCAGCTGAAAATTCCCCTCTGCTTTCAGAGACCTTTTGAAGTGGGGATGCCTCATATTTCTTAGAAATTTGATGAAACCTGAAAGATTAAACCACAGTTCTCTATCATTACAGCGTGGGACACCAGGACTTCTTTAGGAGGTGGCATAAAAAGGTTCTATATAGTTTGAGGTGATCAGAAATGTGACTGTGGTTGGTAAGGTCACACACTTGCTGCATCAAAGGTGTGGGGACAAGTCTGCACCTGACTGAGGCTCCTCAGGCTGATGCCACTGAACCTGTGGCCATGTCTGTGCTGGGCTGGGGGGATTCACCAGCCCTATGGTTGCCCCAGCCTGGGCACCTCCATCTTGCAGGAGCCACCCTGGCATATTCTTCACTCTGAGAGTGGTGAGGCACTGGCACAGGTTGCCAAGAAATCTATGGATGCCACATCCCTGTAAGTGTTCAAGGTCAGGTTGGACAGGGCTGGGAGCAACCTGATCAAGTGGAACGTGTCCCTGTCCATGGCAGGGGGGTTGGAACTGGTTGATCATGAGGGTCCCTTCCAACACAAACCATTCTAGGATTCTATGATGATATGAGGATGGAGGAAAGGTTTTTGTGCTGGATACTTATGATCCTTTCTGGAGCCCACAGGAGTGGGGATGCTCTGTGCTGTGACACAAGTCCATCTCCTGGACCCTGCAGAGGAATGATGACAGAGCTGTGTGCCTCTGAGAACTTTCCTCCCACCCCTGCTTGAGCAGACCTGACCCCTTGGGATGCTGTGTCTTCTTCTTTAATGGTTTTCATCAGTGCTGAAAAGAAGCTTTGCAATGAATTCAGTACAAAAAATCCCTCTAGATGGGTACCAACACACAACTCACTGAGGAAAACACCTTCCTGAGAAAGAGCCTTCATTCAGCTGTGTGGCATAAAAACTCCCACTGATGACTGTTGAGCAAAATTAAGAGCTTTTGGCTCATGCATCTATAATTAGACTGAGCAGAAGGCAAAATATTCCGTTATGACAACTTCAGAGTTGAAAGAAATAGGTCTGAGCAGATGTTGATTTGCAGGATAAACAAATTAATTCAATTCAATTTAGCCCCCTCTACGGTTACAGTCTTTTGTTCCTCGATTTAAAGTGTCAAATACAGGGCTCATGCTGTATGCATGACAAAAAACACAGGCCAGGACAAGCACATAAATCTGAAAATAGAAAATACATCCAGTATCCTTGAGGTCTGCTGTATTTCCATATCATCCCTTAACCTTCAGGACCTTGGCTGTTACCCAGGGCTGCTGTTCCACAAACACACACTTGATTTACAAAACCTTTTCAGCTTGCCAGTGGAAGGATTGCCTTTGATGCAGGGACCTCTAAGATTACAGGGCTGCATTAGGTTGGAGATTGAGCCTCCCCATCTCCAGATTTTCTGGTGAAAACGACGTCTTTTGTAAAAGGCTGTTTGGTGGCTTCATGATGGGAGGGAGCCAAATGGAAGCAAGCATGGGTTTTATCCATGAGTTCCTCCCTGTACATCCATCTGTTCTCACCTGGAATGGCACTATCCTTTGGAATGGGACCTTCCCTGAAGCTCTGGAAAAGCCCAAGCCCAGAAAGGGTGTCAATGCAACTCGCTTGAGAATAAGCTTGGTTGGAGACAAACAAGCAAACAAACAAGCAAGGGATCCCTCCTGGAGCCAAATGCTCTTTCTGAAAAGCAGAGCTGGGGTTTAAAGGGCTTTACTTCCTTCAGAGGTCTTGGAGAGGTCTGTGGCTTCTCTGACTTCCAAGTTTAGACTGAGACATAATTCAGCCCTTTTAATAACTGAAAGGCATTGAGTCTTCTTAGTCCAAAGGAGCAGATAAGCAGCTTTCTGAGTACTCAAACTCAGGCTGGTTTTATAGCTTTTATAGCATTAGTGCAATACTCTTTCTGTGCTTAATAATGTGTTCTGTATCCTATCAGGAATATCAGTGTACACACAGGCTTAGAACAATTGTCTAATATTTTTATTGTTTGGCATTCACTTTTCCAAAATGTTAGAAGAATTTATTTGATCTAGAGCACTCATGATCTGTGTACAAAGGGCTGGTGGGAGGGCTGCGCACTGCATAATGACCTGGAATACTGCTGAGCTGCTCTGTATTGGATGCTGCTGCATGGGATCTGACATTTCCAGGTGGCACAAAGAGACAGGCACTCTTCCTTGTACCTCAGGATGACCCAGATGGCCCAAAAGTGGTTAAAGGGAAGGAAACAGCTCTTAACCTGCACAGATGGCTCCCAATAACTCGCCGTGTCACCCCTATGGCTCACTCTGGAGTTTTCATGGCAGTGTGTGCAATTTGCTGGCAAAACAAGAGGGGCTCTGAAATGAGCCCACCCGCCTTTGATTGCTGTCCTGCAGACAAGAGCTTTGCTTTTGTTTTGAACTACAATTAGGATGGATATTTGCAGCTGGAGCACGGCTGTAGCAGTACACCATGTCAAAAGTCATCAGACTACTACTGCCCCAACAGCCTTGTGGGTTTTCCCAAGCACTGAAGTCTTCCTCATGCCATGGAAGTCTTGGCTAGACATGGGTCCTGAGCCCCCTGAAACATTTAGAGTGGTCCTGCCTAGCTCCAGACTCCCCTGGTGCCAGGGGCTCAGGAGTCTCTAATTTTCTTGAAGAGACAACCCAAACTCTTATTCCCCATAAAAGATCTAAATATAGTACCTGAGGAAAAATAATTCCTCTTTTTTGTATCAAGTGTAAATGCTCTGTGTAAATTCTGCAGTGCTCTATGCATGTCCTGGATGTGCTTTATGAAGCCATTGAGGCAAAACCAGCCCAGGGAGCACCAGCCCTGCAATGCCAAACCACCACTCTCAGCTCCAACCCTCTCCCATCTTGTCCAGAAACAGGACCTTACAGAACAACAGGTTTTGTAAGCAAACAACTTCACTCCACAAAAATGAGTCATTTTGTTCAATGTTAGCCTAGTTGCATTTCATGTTTCCATCTCCCCTCTCTCCTTGCCAGGCAGCCCGGCTGGGTGCTCAGGTTTCAGGTGACAGAAGAAACACTAGGAGAAATTCATCACCCTGCAAGTGGCAGAGCTCATGGTCCAGCTCTGTGGGATACTTGTGTTGGAATTCCATGGGCTTGCCCTCTCCTGTAGCATTGTTAAACTCATCCTGGAGCAACTATCCCATCCAAGAGATGGGGGTGTTGTGATGAGAAGTAGCCAGAGCCCCTGGACTTGCAGACAGGTTGCATAAGCCTTATTTCTCTGGAAAAGCAGCTAAAAATAGCCACGAGGGCTGTGCCACGGGCTGCAGGCTCCTGCTGCCAGGTTTGTTTTATATTGCAGCAGCTCTGGGACTGAGTGCCAGGCCACGCACCGTGCCTGGAACCAGGGCTGGGGAAGGGAGGGCCAGGGCTGGGCTGCCAGGAGCCAGCACCACAGCTGGGCTGGGGCCACAGGAGGTGCCCTGTGCTCTGCCCTCAGAGCCACAGCCCTCACTGGGAGGCTGCCCAGCTCCTGTGTGACCCCCGTTCCCTGACCCACACCAGGAGCTGCTCCAGAGGAGGATGGAGGTGGTCTCAGTTTCTCTATCCCTTATAAGAAGGTTTGCACTATAAGGTGATACCTTTCTCCAGAGCAGCCTGGTCAAGTGGAAATCAACACTAGCTAAGTAAATGCTGATCATCCTGCTTAGAGACTTGAATTAAAAAGCTTTGCCAATCAGCCTTGATTGATAGAAAAGGGACAAGGCATTAGGATCAGTCATGAGGCTTTAGAAGGCAAGACATTCACTTCGATCTTTTTGTTTCCCTATTGAACCAGGAACAGACCTGTGTCATTAACAGCAGAATATTTACTCATTGCTTTTGCCAGTGAGAAAAACCAAATGTACATGTTAGAATCCACCTAGGAGCTAAATCCTGTGCTAGAGAGCTCTGCTGTGATCAATAAGCCTGTTAGCCTTCACTCAGTGCCTTGGCTCCCAGAGAGCCCCTGCAATCAGATCTGATTATGGTGATGTATTGGTGTGATTTTGACTGTGCTCATCTGAGAGGCTGGGATCAGGTTATGTGGAAGAGCAATAAAATGAAGAGAAAAAATAGTAGTAAAAAATTTACTCTGATCAAAGACATTAGAGGTAAAAAAAAGTCATTTGGAAAAAATGAAGCTGGCAGCATGACTGGGAAGATGCAGCAGGCAAGAACATTGGATACAAAGCTGGTACCTGGCTTGGCCATGTCCTGCTCCAGCCCTGGGCAGCCCGAAAGGTGCTCAGCATGATGCTGCAGCTGCAGAAGGGACAGTCTCCACCCTTACAAAATCAGATGGTCTGGGATGTAAAGGGTTGTGGCTGCTTTGGAGGCCAGTCTGAGGCTGTGCAATTTTCATACGCACCCTGCACCAGCCCAACCCTGTTCCCTTTTTTCCCTGTCAGCCTGTTGCAAACCCCTCTCCTCGCTCTTTACAGATACTGCATAAATACCAGACAAAAAGTTGCTCGCTCCAGCAAATGGGATTTTCTGAAGCACTTCCATGACTAAGCACAAATCTTGAATGTGATCCTGGCTGCTTTGCCCTGATGCTGCCCCACCAACTATCCCAACCATGATAGGAAGAGATGGGACAGATCCTGATGCCAGTCCCAAAGACCAAGGAGATTTGCTGTGGACATGGAAGGTCCCAGCTCTGGTGGCTGCATTCAGGTCCCTGCAGGCTCAGGGCTCCCCTGTGCTGCGGACATCCTGCTCAGCTGACATAGTAGGAGCAAGTAGGCTGCAAACCCGCCCTGGGGCTCCCCCATGATTGATAGCAGGAGAGCAGTGGGGCTGGCAAGTGGATGAGCAGCTGATGAGATTGCTGTAACTCAAGCCTTTGCATCCCTGCTGCAGCGCCCGCTCCGGGGCAGCAGCACCCGGGCTGTGGCACAAACCCAGCCAGCCCACCGAGCTTCCACTGACAGCCTGCTGGAACTGGGAATCTGTGGAGCAGCAAAACCCAAGTTCTGCCTCTGGGGAGACCCACGGGGAGTGCTGAAGTCCTCCCATAGTTCATCGCTTTAACAGCGACTAGAAAAAGGGGTGCTGGAGAAAGCATGGACTTATGAAAACTCTAGTTTTGTTTTCCTGATTTTATTGCAAAAGGAGGACCTCCAAATACCAGGTAGTGAGCAGGGGCAGCCTGAAGGACCAAAGGCAGGAGGTTACAACAGGAGCGTGTGGGTTATCGGTGCGAGTGCATTCCTGCGGGGCCGGGCGGGCCCGGCGGCCGGGGCCCCTCGCACAAACCGCGGGGAGCTGTTTGCACAGCGCCGGCCGCTCGTCCCAAGAACATTTCTTAAATTGTTTCTAGCACTCTCAAGAGCGTGATTGTGCCTTGAACAGTTACTTTAGCGATTGCTGCACGAGCGAGTGTTATCCCAATACTCCCTCCCCACAAAACGGGGCAGGGCTCCGGAGGGACCCACACGCTGGGCAGGAGATGGAGGCACCTTTTATTCACCAACCCGGCGAGACACTTTGGAAACCCCATTAGTGACCCTGTTCCCAAAGGCTGTCCCCATCCCCAGGCCCGTAGGAGCAGCTGGAGGAGCCGCAGCTCTGGAGGGGACCAGCAGGCTGGAGCACAGTGATCCTAGGGCCAGGTGAGATGTCCTTCTGGGCATATTGTCAGGGAATTAACAAAATGATTTTTTTTTTTTTCCAAGCCCCTCTCCCCAAGCCCCCGGGCACAGGGTTAGAACCAGGCTGTGTTCACAGGGTGATGGACATGCACTCCGATGGCATTGTTGGGAGGGGTCAGTCTCTCACACCTGTGGCTTCAACCCCAGGGGCTTCCCGCACACAGCAACATTTCACTGTCATAAAAGGATCAAATCATGCTTTTCTTTCTGTTGAATGCTCTACCCATCAACCCCTACCCTGAGAACTGTGCACAGGTGGGCACAGGAGGAGCCCAGGGATTTTTCTCTTAAGGAGGCTGGGGCACAAGGGCCACTGTTAATGATGACGGTTGACAGACATTCCCACATTTCCCATTCCCAGCCCATTTTCCTCATAACCAAGGGTCCAAAAGGGGTTTCACTGGGCGTCACTGCTCTTGAATGTTTTATTAGAGACTGAAGCCAGTACAGGATATTGAGCACTTCAGCAGCAGAGCAATACAGAGCATGGTTGGCAGGGTTTAATATGTATCTGATTGTATTTCCAATTACGAGAAATGCACTGAAGCCAGTCGTGAGGCAGGCCAGAGAGCTCCAAGCACCACAAATCTGGGCCATTTAGCTGCTATGAATTCTTCCTCTCTTCCCTCATGATTCATCTCGAGAGCATTTAAGTCCTTGTAAAAATGCATTGCCAATTAAAATGTGAGAGTGGCTCTGAAGGATTACACAAATTGAGAAGTACCTTTTGCAGCAGGGTGGGATTTGAGCATCCCTTTTTTTTCGTTTGTATCAAGCAAAATCCTGCATGACCCAGTGGGAATGAAAACTCCTGCTGAAAACCTACTTCAAAGTCCATAGCATCCTTCCTTAAATGAAAGTCAAGTCTGGACTGGGGCTGAGGTCTCAGAGTTCCACCTTAATGCTGTGCTGTGTGAGATGTAGAATCCCAAGGCAAAGCAAGCAAAACTCTTTTTGGAGATGCTGAGCCCAAACAGAGGTCATTGCAAATCACTGGTACCTGATGCCAGAACCACCGGCAGCATCACTGGGGCTGCAAAAAGCAGGAACCTGCTGTATCATAGAATCACTGTGCTGGAAGAGACATTAAAGATCATCTGATTCCAGCACCCCAGCCATGGGCAGGGACACCTCCCATCTGAGACCAGGTTGCTCTCATCCCCTGTCCCTGCTCAGGCAGCAGCACCTGTTACCTGTTACCTCCACCCCGGGACAGCCACCAAGACAGAAGCTGCAAATCCACCCTGTGTGCACAGGCCTGGCTCTGATCCCCCTGAAGCCTCTACAAGCTTCAGGCGGTGGCTCCCAGCAGCTTCAAACAACCGCATTAATGTGTGACAGCCTCCCCTGCCAGAGCGCGGGGAGCGCAGCAGGGGCGGCCCAGACAGACTTTTATGGCCACAAAGGCCACGTCGCACCTGCTGACGGTTGTGAATAGACTTGCAGACAGCACCAGGTGTGCCACTGCAACAGATTGCACAACTGGGTGTGCCTTTCATCTATGTATAGAGCCCCGGCGAGGGGATGGAGCGTGCTCGGCAATTGTCCTAATTTAGCAAAAATCCTATTTGTCCAGCGGGTCGCCCTGCGCGGTCGGCACGTGTATTTCAGGAGCAATTATCTCGGGTGCCCTTGGCCTGGCCCCGGCCCTGGCCCTGCGGGGAGCCGGGAGCGCCGCTTTTATGGCTGGCGGCGAGGGATGGTAATGAGGGAGGGGAAAGGAGAGCGGTGCCCGCCGGGGAGCGCTTCCAGCGGCGCGGGAGCATCCCCGCGCCCAGGGAATCCCGCACCCCGCCAAGCCCGCGGGACAGCTCAGCTCGCTTATTTACAGTGACAGCCTTCTAGAGAAGGCGCTTTAATCTCACACCTCTGCTCGTGAGAGCTGGGATAGCTCAGGGCTTGCAGCCACTTCACAAATAGGGTCACAAAGAGCAGTAACAAACGAGGTTCATGGACTTGCAAGGTGCTGCTGCCTTCTCTTCTGCCACCAAATAGCGAGCCCGACAGCGACACTGCATTGAAGATTTTATCATTCCAGGCTTCATTAGAGGTCTGAGTCATAACTTCAGGTTCATTCGATTATTTCTACATCTCAAAGTCACATCGTGAAGACAGCAGAGATTCTAAGATTTGTGTTACAAATGTGGACTGCTCAATTGTACTCAATAAAAGATGCTGATCTCATGGGGATGGGTGGGATGAGATCAGATCAGAGCTCTGCAGGCTGGAGCCAGTATTCATTAGCAGCAAATGGGGACCCTGCTTTATGCTAACTGTCCACCCTCCGTGGATGTATGTGTGGTGGCACATCCAAAGGATGCATCTAAAATGTAATTGCGAGATTCCATTAGAAGAACTTTTTCCCTGCCTAGCTTGGGCAATGTATATTGGATTTGCTCTAATTAGGATCTTTGAAATGAGCCCTGATGAGTGAAGTGACATCTGAATGGTTCTGGTTTTATTTTTATAAATATGAATCATCTCCTCTGTTGAAAAGGACCCAAAAAAACCAACAAGGTCAAGCCCTTTGTCCCACATTTTCAAACCTTCATAATTGCTTATAAAATCTCCCACCAAAATTAACATGGAAGAAGTAAGAGGTTAAAGACACGTTCTTATTTAATATTGCAGATTCAAACTCCAGATCCCCCACTGCTTCATGCACAGCTTTCAGTATACTGCTGTTTCTGTGGAAAATTCCCAAACTGTGGAAGAAAATTAAAGTAATCCTGTGGCTGTTTTGTGTGTTTGAGAATTGTACATTGCGGGGATGGTGAGGCAGTGCACAGGGATGGAGTCCAGCATCCCTTGGGGTGTAAAGGCTTCAGAGCCACTGCAGTCCCCCAGGAGTTTGTAGGTGTGTGTCCAGCACACCCCTGGGGAGGAGCAGACTGGGACATGGGGCCATGCTTCTTGTCTGGCTGCCTACATCATGGAGAAGTGCTGAGGGAATCCCCAACTCCTGCCACTGCCCTCCATCACCATTATCCACGAGTACCAACTGCCTGAAAACACTCTGAAGCCTGTAGGTTGTGTTGGTGAGGCCACCTCAGAGCAAGCAGAGCACTGATCACCTTGCCAGCCCTGTGGCTTCCCTCCCCACAGCCCCTCCACGCTGTCACATGTCCCCTTCTATCCCATGCCCTGACCTCCAGCTCTCACCCCACCCCTGGGAAGCCTCTGCTGCTGCTCTGGTGGTGGTGGCTCCTCGGTGTGACCCTGCATGGCCCCCCAGACACCTCCTGCAAGCCCCCCAGGCTGCTGAGTGATGGGGAACAGCCTCCTGCTGACCAGCAGCAGGAGCTGGGGCCAGATTTTGGCAAGCCTAGCACTGCCCCTGGAGAGGTTTGGTATGTTAAGAGGCACAGTCACAGCACCTTGGAGGGGACAAAGTATTTTATTTTTCCCAATTTCTGCATTATACAGAAAAAAGTCTTTTGACACGTATGCACACAAGCTGCTGTGTGACCAGTAATTTTGATGGAATCACATAGAAACTTTGTAACTACAGCCTGGAATAAAAGACATTATTTATTCTATGGACTGTAGTAGTTCATAGAGGCCTCAGCAGCAATCAGGACACACTGTACTAGACAGAGCAGTGGAGACCCCACCTTAAAACACCTTCCAATGTAAATACATCAGACAGACAGAATTTATTTGCTTCTCACAATAACTCAGCCCTTGACTCACCATGGACCAGGCCCAGCTCAACACAGCTGTGTCTGAACTTTCACAAACAGTCTGACTCCACAGACAGAGGCTGCTCCTTCTTCAGTGGCTTTCCAAGGACCTTTCCTCCCTATTAGGAGGAGAACCAGCAAGCAGCAATTCTAAAAGCTTTTTTTAAAAAAACCTTTTTTTGTTTATACACCTATTGAGATATACAGTGATTTAAAATCAGCCACTGGACACCATCAGACACCTCTGCTGCATTTATTTCAGCTGTTAAGTTCAAGTTTGCCCATTTGCAGTCCTCTTCTAAACACACTTAGCACCTCAGTACTCCTGGAGGCACAGATAATGTGGGCATGTTGATTAATTCAGTGAATAACATAAGCCAGTGCATAATTAAATTGTCAGACTTGATTCTCTTTCATTCATGCTCTTAACAGTTTCACGTGACAAACAGTCCACATCCAAACTACACTGACAGAACAAGTACTATATGTTCTAATTAGACCACTTTATTAAATCAAATTGTGTTCCTCAGTACATCTGTGCAGGTTGCACAGGCTTCCATGTAAACTGCACAAATCATCATAAACTCACAATAAAACACTTCCAATCGTTAGATTCCAAGAAGTGTTCTCTGAGGGCTAAGTCCCACTCCTCCCATTTGGGTGATAAGGAAATTGAGGCCACAGAAAACCTCATAGAAATCACTTGTATTTGTCACCTCAGAGACAAATTAAAAGAATTTGGCCTCTCTGGTCCCTCTCAGGAGGACAAAGTTTGATCTAATTTATCAACTATTGCCCATAAAGCAAACAAAGAAGCATGTGTTCCAGCAGAAGCCCCCATCCTTCACCCCTCCATCACCATCACTGCTGCCCAGCATTGTGATGGGAACAAACAGGAGCACATAATCTTACAGCTGCTCCATTGTCAAAGTGACACGTTATCAGAAGGATTTACAGACCTGTTTGCTTATGAAATAAAGGTTTGCATGTTCAGAAATGCAAACGCCTCCTCTGCACAGGAGCCACACACCACAGAGAAAGCTGCTCCCTGAAAGCTGTGCTGGACTCAGGAACATTGTTAAGGTATCTGGGACTATTAAGGTTTGCTGCTTTCTTCAAAAAAATACCAAACCTGAATGAGTATGTATCAAATGAATACACAGTTGCCAGTATGTACAGACAAGGTGAGAGGCTCCTGAGGCAGCTGCACTGAGGGCTTGGGCTCTTCAAAACAGTGCTGTGAAAAAGGAGAACTGGACACATTCACTTAATCTCTGCAAAACAATCAACATTTGCCTCTCCAAGTCAAATCCTGGCCTCAGTGATGCCAGTAAGTGTTTTGCTAATAATGGAAATTGTGTGAAGATTTTAATTCAGATTTTACTTCAAAATTTATTTAAAGGAAGATTTATCTTGTAGGAAGTTGAGTTGATTGAGGAAGGCAGATTTGTAGCTTTCTGCATGAAGAGTACCAGCAGAAAATCCTTCCTTAAAATCACAGTGCTTTACTTTTTGGGTAGTTTAGGTGCTATGTTGTTGTGGAACCATGTGAAACTGAAGATGACACCCATTGTCTTTGGGAAAGTCTCATCATAAGCAAACTTCATGGATTCTCCTAAAGGTATTTCCACAACTTCAATCAGCTCTCCTTCTTCAGCCTGGCCACCTCCTCCACTGGTTCTCATCTGGTCATTCACTTCTGCATAAAACAATGTCTGCCTAGAACCTGTCACACCAACTCCAGACCTGGAAAAAAGCAGAGAGGAAACTGTTTTAGACAGAAAGAAGGCAGCAAGGACCTAGGAATGGAAAACTGGGTCCTTGAAGTGTGAGACAGAAACTGATTGAGACAAAATTATTGAGACAGAAATTGATTGCAACTTTCACGCAGAAATACCAACAGCTGTGAATACAGTTCCACATAAAATAGATCCACCTTCAAATATATTCTATGGAAAAACGTGAATTTGAGAGAAAATAAAAAAAGAAAAAAGATTTTGTATTGGTGAACTATTGTTCTGCACACACTGAAGTCAACAGAAGTTCTTTCAGCTGACCTCAGGGAGAGCAGAACTGCAGGATGACTCACAGAGATGCACAAACAACAGGAAGAAGCTCCCCAGTGTATCTGTGTGCTGTCGTGCTACATTTGTTTGCTTGTTTTTACACAAATATTTAGATATTTTACTCTTAAGAGGATTATGTCCATTCACAGCTGGAGTCCTCCACTCAGGGACTGGATAGGTAAAGAAGGGAAAGGCAGTCTGAGACTCGGTCTCTATCCTCCCTGAACTCTAGCCTTGACCCAAATGGACCACTGTAAGCACGCACATGTCCAAAGTAATACAGTCTCCCTGCTGAATTTGCTTCAGTGGATTTAGTTGAGGATATTTTAGATTATGTAGTCTTTCTTCAGCTAGACTGCTTGCTGTGTATTATACTTCTTATTTGTTAATCCTCTATTTCCTTTGGACTATTTAATTTAGGTATTATTAAATAAGGGATAAGTACATAATCCACTCATTTAAACCTTCCAAGAAAATATTCACATTGTAATCGCAATTTCTTCATTTCACATGATTACAAGTGACTTTTCACATTAAATCTGGATCCAAAGTTCACTGAAACTATGAATGAGGCATTAAGGCAAGATGAAAAATTAGCTTCCATATTATTACACATACAGAGGATTCTCAGATTTGCAGCAGTGTTATGATCTTAGAGTGTATATCCAGATTTACCCAACCATTAGTCAACTAAATCTTTCAGTTAATCCAGCACACATCACACCCCAGAGCAGGAATTAATCATTTGTCTCTCAGTTTTCTAAGAACACTGGCAATTATTTTGTTGGGGGAATTAATAGTGACTACGGATGCTGGTTTCTAATAGTGACTATTGAAATTGGTTTCTTACATCAAGATATACTTTTTAAAAATACTGAATAGGGAGCAGACCAGTGAATTCTTCTGTGACTCTGGACCGCCTCCAGGACCATTCCTGTACATCCATGAAAAGAAACTTAACCATCTTTGGCATTTTCAGGAATTCTGAAGATTGATATTGGACCATTTTCATTCTCTTTAATCCAGTGTTAGAACTGGGGTTTTTCATCCACGTTTTAACCAACTGTAAAATTTTCAAGACAAAGAGTACAGTTTGCTGGTCGCCACAGATTCCATGAAAAACACAGGACTGTGTATAATGTATTTAATGCCCTGATATTTATGATGAGTGTCAAGTCTGACACCTTCCTCTGGGGTGCCCCACATGGAGAATGAAAACGATCCTAACCTGAGTATTTCCAGGTCCACTTGATATTATACAAAGGTTATATACAAACCCATCAAATTTATATAAGAAGTACTTCTATAAGAATATTCTGGCTTGATTATTTACAGCATAATCTCCTTCTATAGCACCTGTGACCATTTCCTTATGAAATAGCTACAGCTGTGGAAATCAGTTCACTTTCCACACATCTTTTCTCTAAAGTAAAGGAAAACCAATTTCCAAGGTGCTACACTCTGAGACTCGGGTTCTTGCCACCACAGCTCAAATAGCAGGGGGTGATTTCCATATGGTGTAATTTCTTTGTACTTATTCATACGATACTCTCTTGTTATGAACTAAATATATCAAGAGTAGCTACTACATTTAATATACTTTAAAAGATCAAAGTCCTGGACATCAAGGTCTTTCCTTTGTTATGATGCCCAAAGTTATGGTATTTCTTCACATCTATTAGCATATAATTAACCACAGAAATGAACAAAAATTTGTAACAATACATATTCAAAAGAGGACATACCTACATGATCATTCTCTCTTACTTGATTACCTAACTTAATCATCTCTGGTGCAATTTTGCCACAAGATATTAGTTACAAAGTAATAAAAAAACTTCCAAATGAGCTATAAATAAAATTAAAGAATGCTGGTATGAATAATCAATACTCCTTATATTCTATTCTACTCTTTCCTCCCTAAACCAGCAAATCTAACATTTATAAGCCTACCCAGAATTCCTTCACTATTTAGATGGTGACTTTGCAGACTGTTGCAGGATGTTATTTATAAGCATATTCACTGCTTTAATTTGTTGTCTAATCTCCCTCAAGGGAGTTGACAGGTCCTCCCAGTTTGATGATACTAAACTGGGAGGAGCTGTTGACTCCTTCGAGGGCAGAGAGGCCCTGCAGAGAGACCTCAAAGAATTAAGAGATGGGCAATCACCAATTGGTGATTAAACTCCACCAATATGGAGTTTAATAAGGGCAAGTGCTGGATTCTGTCTTCAGCATCCTCACCAGGTGCAGCAGAGGGACAGACCCAAGGAAACAGCATGAAGCTGAGTCAGGAGAGGTTTAGATGGATAATAGGAAAAGGTTCTTCACCCAGAGGGTGGCTGGGCACTGGAACAGCTCCCCAGGGCAGTGGTCACAGGCCCAAGCCTGACAGAACTCGAGAAGCATTTGGACAATGCTCTCAGGCACAGGGTGTGACCCTTGGAGTGTCCTGTGCAGGGTCAGGAGTTGGACTGGATGACCCTTGTGGGTCCCTTCCAACTCAGTATATTCCATGAGTCTCTGATTCTAAAAGACCATTTCAATGGTTTCAGAAAGAAGTTGAAAGATATAGAAATATACTTCTTAAAAGAGGCAAGTATCTTACCTTTTTTTCACTTGATATTTAATTCTCTAAATGCTCTGGCTTACACTGCCAGTTGACCATTTTTGCATAGATTCTCGTGGACTGCCCTTTACTAAATTAAATATTCTCCAGTATTGCTTACTGCTGTCTTTCACGACATTTCCAGACTGCTAATGTTTCCTGCTTGTCCTTAGAAAATTGCACAAAATCAATGCTATTCACATTTTGTCTGTCTTAGTACCTTTGGCTTTTATAGAAATCAGAAGTTAGGTTTGTTGCTTTGAAGCTTTTCTGGTTGAAGGAATGAAGTATTTTTCCATATAACCTTGCAAAACATTGTACATTTCAGTGATTTTGGGCACTGGGGCAGAGGAGGAAGAGACAAGAGAGGGAGAAGGTGGGTCTGACTGGTGAATAGGCTACAGGAAATGTTACATTTGCAGTCTGCTTTCAGGTTTATCTGTCACTAGGGATTTCCTCTGCTCTTGCACAATTACTTGCACTTTCTGAGTATGCTGTTTAAGTAATTTTGATATGCCTTTAATAATATTTATACTCCTCTTTCTGCTACTGTCTTCTTCTATCACACATCTGTGACATACCCTTTTCCTTACCCCAGTATTTCCCACTACAAATAAAACACTTTTGCCATGGCCTGAAATGAGTCACCTATTAACAGATTACAGCTCTATCCATTAGCTTTGCATCTGTGGAAATCACAGGGGTCAGCACACCCGAACTGCAAGTGATGAGTTTCAGCCTGGGAAAGCCACCTTCCTGATAAAGGTGCCTTCCTGGGACAAGCAAGCCTTGGCTGGGGGAGGGTGAGCAGGTCTGAACTCAGCACCAGCCCACGGTGAGACTTCAGGCTTTGGTGTCAGTCCAGGGTTTAGCACTGTGCTGGCCAAACCCAGCATGTCATGGCTCACACTGACCCAGAACTACTAAGCCTGGCTTGACCTAGCTGACTGTTCCAGCTGTATTCTGATGTGTCTGCATGGTGCTTGACTTATTTGCCACTGTGGGACAAAGGCAAATGATCCACACAAAACACAGCCTGGTTTTCCTGCCTCTTTATCATGAGGATCAGTTTCCTTGAGGAGTTTATGGTTGTTCCAATTAACAGCTACATGGCTGACAAATACTCCTAGTCAAGTCATTAGGGCTTAAGCTCACAAGCCCTGCAATTTCAACAGAGAGATTTTAAACTCCAAAACTCTATTAGCACTAAACTTTCTGCATTGCTTCAGACAGTTAGAAACCTCCATTACCTTTGACAACAGCAAGTCTAGGAATGTAAGCATGTCAAAGTAAGGATACCACAGTCGTATGGTTTTCATCACAACAGTAACTTATATAAAGTTTAACACATCAAAACAAGATTGTATGCTGCCTTCCCATATTTCATCTTGAATAAAACACTCAAACAGTGAGATTAAATCATGCTATGGCTTTTAAAGCTCCGGGCAACACACTTTTAGGCAACTCCACACCAGAGAAGGAGCTTCTGCAGAATGACTGAGAAGCTCCTCTCACCTCCCGCCCAAGGGTGGGACTGGCTGGCAGCACAAGGCTGTAATTACAGCATTTCCATCTTCTTCCTCCTCAGACCAGGGGAAACACAGGAGGCAGACTGTCACTCCAATCTGGTTTTGAAACACGGCAAGAGCAGCTACCAAAAGCCTTTGTTCAACTTTTCCCTTTTATCAAATGCAAGAGGGAACACACAGAGCATGAAATCAAGCTCATGAATTAGGACTTTTCACTTGTCCTAAGTTCATGAGCATAAAGATACAGTACATACATTTTTTATCAGAAGTGGAAAACACTATCTTATGGCTTAAAAAAAGGTTTAGTAGTGTCTGAAGCCACAAGTGAGATTGAATTTGCCAACAGTCAGTGGGTTTTTCCTTCACACTGAGCATGCACACATGTGTGTGTGTCCACACACAAACACGTTGGTAATCAGGGCCAAAATTCAAAGCTTCTGTTTCAGATTAGCTTTGCCTTTTTCTCATGTCTGGGTGCTCGCCTATGCCAACCAATTATCTCACTCATAAGTAAATGTTTGTAAATATTGTACTTCTAATTTGAAGAAACAAGCATGTATGAGAATATAAACAGTATTTTATACTATACTCCTCTGCTGCAACATGGGGGACAAATAAATTTACTTATCCTTGTGAAGACTTATTACTTTAGTTCAGATTTCTGATAGACAGCAATTAAGAGCTAAATTTCTTGTAATGTGTTAATATTAAAAACATACAAAATCTATTAACAATCAACATTCTTATCAACACAGAAATATATCTTTTTTGTTGTTTTAATCTTACATAATTAAAGTGCAAATGCCTGAAAGCAATATATCCTTTTGTAAGACATAAACCATCTGGATGCAGAATTTGGATATAGAGTGAATGTATAATTCACGTTTACAAATAAATGTGACACAAATCTCTGTTATTTATGCTTAAATCAAGATTCAGTTAGGCATGCAACATATAAACTGATGATCAGTGACATGCAGCTCCTATTGTCACTTCTCAGGACCTTTGTACAGTTCTGACATTATAAGCAGCAGGTGCAGGGAAAAAAGCACAGAAGTAATTAACATAAAATTATATTACATTATGCCATCACCCAACAGGTGTACTAGCAGGTGATCTTTCTAATTATAATGCTCTCCAACATTTTCAGGGCTATTATTCCTTCTACATAAAAACCTGTGAATACAAACCATTTTTACCTCATTGCACAGAGGCTAAAAGCCATGTCACAGTAATTGGAACATCCAGTATTAATTCTCTGAATGCTCTTCTTGTACACTTTGGGAAAAAATTAAATGTAGGAAGATTAAAGTAAGTACCTATTTTAATACAGTCAGTCCTTTAATCCATCTGATTTCTTTGCAGTGGGGCTGAGAACCTACAGTTCCTATTGTATCCAGCTCAGAGCCAAGAGTTTTTTACAGCCTCTGGGAGAAAATAAAGATGTAATGAAGGGAAAAGGAAGTTGAACCAGAAGCTCTGGTTCAATTCTACCCTGATGTTCTGAGGTGTTGTTGAAGCCCAATTAATTTTATAAATATTCTTCAAGACAACCAACGTTTTTCAGAACTAAAAGAAAATACTATGCAATAGCAACAATAATGTCAATAGCAACAACAACAATGACAACTTATTTCCCTGCCCCTGCCTTGTAAGGAAACAAATCTCAAGGCAGATCAGATAGCTGAAAGTACTTCAACCCAAGAAATTAACTCACAGCTGAATTTCAGCACATGGGATTCAGACAGGAAACTGTTGGGATACCATGACAGATAGAAAAATTGTTATATCTGGTATATGCGTAAGTCCAAGGTAAGACGTTCACTTAAAAAGATTTTGCATTTGTGAAAAAAAAACCCAAATATTAAGGGAAGCTCACAGATTTCTTTTAGAGCTTTTAAATGTTGAATTTAACTGCAACTTTCAACCTTCATGAACCCTCAGTTTATAATTATACTACCATAGGACTAGCTTCATGTTGTTATTTTATTATTGAAGCAGGTAATTCCTTTACACCCCTCACATCAACCACCTATGCTATGACTGATGCCATACATACAACTGACAAGAACTCAAGACACCATCAGCCACCAAAACTTCCTGGAAGTCTCCAAAAGTGAATTAGCTGCTGCCATAATTTAAACTGACCTTTCTGCAATACCAAAATGAAGTTACTGAATGCCAAGCACAAAGTAGAAATTTGTGCAGTGATGACACTAAGCTCACTACACAGGCTGCAAACAATACAGATTCTTCTCAGAATGATCCTTCCTCTGTCTACACAGCAACATGAACCATCTGCATTTCAATTCACCTCCTGTCTGGCATTTTTCTATAATAGGAACAGATATTTCTGATTTTTGAAGTGTTATTCCTCTGTCCTCCTCCAGTCAAGTTCCTCTAAATATGTTTGTGTTTCTTGTTATCTGCCCCCAACCCAGCCTCCTTCACTCACCCACACCATATTGTCCTCCTGCTGCTGGAACAATTTGTTCCAAAGCCTCTTACTCAAATGGGGTCAATTCCCCAACTCCTGGCTTCTTTCCTGACTCCCTCATTGACTCCACAGCTCCTCTGTGGATCATTCAAGGTAATATTAAATCTGAGATCTTTTTAATTCAGTGTCTGACTTGTATGTGATGAGTATCAAGTCACTGGAGCTTTGACAGAGCTTAATAAGGGGGTCCAGGGGGTTACCTGCATGTGTATGAATTACCTGTAGCAGTACTGGGGTCACACTTTCCAGGTTAGCTGAGAATCACTAAAAAAAAATTTCTCCAAAACCACTGCTACAGGCCCTGATAATAAATGAGGAAAATCCCTGCTATCTTCAGATTAACATATACAATTCCCTCTGCTTGAGAACAAAGTTGAATACAGTCTAAGTACTTTCCTCATTTCCTTACAGAGAATTCTTCTCCACCACAATGAATGTACTTTCCACAGGTCCATTTAGTTCTCAGCCTATGATTCTTCTCTGCATTGTTCCTTGATCTCTTCTTCCTCTTTTTCCACTCAAGGTTTTCATATTCAATTTTCCCCCATAGTCTAAGTTCTCCCTATGGATTGTCCATGCTCCATCTTTCTTAATCCATTAGGCACAGAACTGTATTGACCTCCCTAGCCAAAACCATTTCTCCCTTTAGATTTGATGTGTCTTTGGCTTTTCATGCCCTTCTGTCAGGCCAATCTCAACTCCTGCTTTTATTCCAGGCAGGCAATTTCTTCTCATGACCATGATTCCAGAAAGGGGTGTCATTAGGAATACAACTCCCTGCTTTCAGATCAAAGGCTGTGATGATGCAGAATACAGACAGGAGGTGAATGACAATGCAGAATCATGGAATATTCTTAGTTGGAAGGGATCCACAAGGATCATCAGGTTCAACTCCTGGTTTTGAAATAGGGGAAGCACTGCGGATAATAAATTATATCAATAATTGCCAAAAAAGGCAAACAACAAACAACAAACTCCAGTGTATAGAGAATGATCTGTGAGACTAGGGGAGATAATGCTTCCACTCTACCCAGGAAAGCCCCTACTAAAGTATTGTGCTTCACTTTGGGCACCAAATTTTTAAGAAATATGCAGACCAGATGGAGAGAAGGCAGAGGACAGCAGAAGGAATGATCAGATATCTAGAAAACATGATCTGAAGAGAAAGACTAATCAACTAAAATAGTTTTGCACAGGCAAAAATCAAATAAAGGGAACATACTTTAACAAATAGGTGGAAGGTGCAGAAATACTTCATATCCACTGGGGACAGAGTAGTAAGTGTCAGTCTTGAAGTAAATAAAGGGGAATTTAGGCAAGACATGAGGGCAAAGTTGCTTGTGGTACAGACAGATAAGACACTTCAGACAGAATGCCAAAACCCTCCAAGAGAGGCCACAGAACGATCAGATTTGAGAGAAAGCACAGATGCACATTTGTCACAACTGGTGCCTGTCCAGCTGAGGCTGATCTTTGGAAGAGGAGCCATCTAGAGAGAGCCTCCCAAAACTCTGACCTGAGGCACTGGATCAATAAATAATGAAGAGCAACTATTACACAGAATGTTGGGATGGGAGAAAGAGCAGAAATGCAGGATGCATTGCAATTGTAATGGCATGCATATGCATTAATGCAATGCTTTATGCCTGTGCTTTGTATTGACAGTCACAGCATGAAACAGCAGCATAAACCACTTGGAAAAACCTGCTACACTTGGAAAAAGCCCAGGAATTCTTATATGTAGTATAGCCATTGCAGAAAAAATGTCCTTAGGAGACCATACATGAAATTATTACTTCCTGTCTTTGCATCAAATCCTGAAGGATCAGAAAGATATGCCAATCCTTACAAAAACTGTAAAATATCATCTTTGAGACTTTCATATTAATCTAAAACTGTAACAATTATACAGGCCCTTCTGACTTCAGCATGGATCTCCATGGGCAGAAAGCTGTGTCCACATGGACAATGGAGGATTACGAGTTCTTTGCAAGGGCCTGAACAAAAAAAACTCAATTGTATACACTCTTCACAAGTCAGTGCAATAAAAAAAAAACAACAAAAAACCAAGCAATTGAACAAACAACCACCTGTAACATACAGACATTTATCAAAAGCAAAACACAGAGTTTTAGGCAGATATAAATCATTATAATTGAGTCAAACTTCTGCACTAAACCTACAACCTTCAACAGGAATTGTATTCCACTTTTCCTCGTTTGCATTTGTATGCACATACATACATACATATACATATGTATATATCTGCATGCAGCAGCCTGTCAGTGTCACCCAACCCATGAAATTCTATAGACAGCTTTTGCTCATAAATCTGGAAGACACTTTTTCTTTCAGTAGAACAAACCCTTAATCTGGTTTCAATGAGTTGTAAAAGACAGCTCCTGTGATTCACCCCCTCCCCTCAACAGAAGCACTGCTTGTTAATCCAGCAGGAAATAACATTTGCCAGGATTGACAGCTGTGGATTTGTATTCAATTCCCAAATTAAAAACCAATGACAGTGCCTAGTTCAATGGAGATGTCAAGTAAAATAAAGAAAGCAAAAAACCTGCTGCTTTCTCTGTAAAATACATACATACATTTTGGATAACAATACTAAAAGCTGGGAATGAGATATAATAGGATTAAAGCTGTGTGCAATGTTTCTCTTGAGGGTTTTTTTATCACCAACAACTCACATTTTGTATTTTTCCACTTACATTTTAATTTTTCCCTTTACTCCTAATAAAAGTTTTAAAACAGGCTAAAATCTATTTCAATAACTATCTGAAATCCTGCAAAAATACAATGTAATAATTTTCACAGTCAAATCAGCAAGATCTTCATATATAACAATAATTACTGTCCAATTCAAAGAAGCTTTATTTACAGACCAAATATTATGAAGAGATCTACTGCCACAGGTTCTCATGCTTCTGCAAAATCATGTTAAAGGTTAATCAGAGAGCAACTTGGGCATTTTGTATGGTTAATCTGAATAATAAGAATCAGAGATGGAAAACACCCAGTATAGTAAAGATGGGCTGTTTTCTAATGCCATGACAAACTGCTCTGAAGAGCCCAATGCAATTTTTCCCTGTTCTAATAGTCTTTGAAATAAGTCACAATAATACGATTCTTCCTGGGAATTCAATCCCATAATTATCATATTGATTATATATTTCTAATTCCTTACATTTCAGTGAATATTCCTCTCACTTGCTGAAAATTACACCTTTTTTGTACCTTCAGATTCTCACATTCCTCCAACACACTGCTTAAACAAGGCAAGAGGGAACATTCAGGCCACTTCAGCACTCGGTGAAAGAACGAAATGCAAAGTGTTGTAACTTGCTGCTATTTACCTGTAGGAAGTGATCCTCCTGAGGTCTGCAATCGTAACATGATAGCCACACTCTTCCAAGACTTCCTCACAAGCAATTTCTTCTAAAGAAAGGCCTGGCTTGTCCACAATGCCAGCACAGAGCTCATAGGTCACTCCAACCACAGCAGGTAAGGGATTCTCCAGGGAGGGGAAGCTCCCCTTGTCCTGATTCTGAAAGACTTGAGGATGATGCCTTTCTACTTCACACATGTAAACGGCTTAAAAACCCCCCAAAAGACAAAAGAAACAAGGGACAGTATGTTAGTCTCTTCATATTAAATATAAAAAAAGGGTGGTAGACAATTTTTGCCTGGAAATTAACAACCATGAATACTTGAGAATAACAAGGAGTTCAGCTGTGTTTTATCTGTTAAAGTAATGACACACAAAACTGGAATTTTAAAGAACAAAGGTTCTCTTGCCATGTCCGTAAAATTATTCATTAAATTCTTATTTGTAGTTACATCATCTGAAATGAATTCATGCACACCTTAAAATAAATAAAAATTGAAAAAGGAAGCTAGTTCATCCAAGAAACCTAAGTGCCAGAAGCACCAGACAGCTTCCATTTGTTGGGCAATGCGGATATTGGGATTTAATTTAAACTATGCAGTTATCTTGCAGGAAAGTTGGGTTGCACATAAAGCACCATGTGCACAATGATGAGTCTTTCAGCCTGTCAACTCAGCTGTTATTTAGAAAGGGTATGAAAAGCATGTATGTTTGTTTGAAAAAAAAATCCTCTTTTGAACATACAGTTCCTTGCACAGATTCCTGTGTGGAGTCTGAAAAAAACTTCTTGAACTAATCTACAAACAGCTGCCACTGTAATGCACTCCTAAAGAAAGAGCAAATGTCAGATTTTAGTCTTTATTTAAGCAAAACCTCTCACTGATGTCAACAGAAAATTTGCCTGAGTGAGAACTGCAGGACTGGATGTCAACACACGAAGAATCCCTACTGACAGAAAACTCCAGATCATTGTAACTTTAATATAAAGGTATAATTACAATTGTTTATTCCTTGAAATGTCCTTATGTCTATCCTCTTGCTTTTCATGAAAGGTTTCCAAGAGAGTAAACCACCCTGAATAAAACTATTTTAAACTTTGAACCTGTTTTTATTCCACTAAAATATTTTACATGCATATTTCACATACACATAACATGGTTTTCAAATCAGTTTCTCTTATTTCTCATTCTAAATCTTGCAGAATTGATATATAAGAACTGAGGTTTAATAGGCAACTTTTTGTCCTTCCAGGTATTGTAGCTTGGTATTTCTTACAAAAAAAGTCTCTAGAGAAATGTTGTTGCATAACTTCTTAAGCACTTGGTCTCTGAGGCAGAGCCTAGACCCCAGAAATTTGTGCCTGAGCTCTTTCTGCAGTGCTCATTTTGACACCTCAGAAGTGTGAATAGCAAGATCTGCACTTCAAAGGGAGATGTCCAGATCAGTCCAATATCCAAAATCTAATCTATCTCCAGAAGTTAAAACTTTCAAAGCTCCTAGTCTTAGGTATATCCAGGTCTTTGAGATTCAAACAGGTACGGATTGGAATTTCTATTTCTTATTTGAGAGACATGAGTAAGAGCTCAGTTTTCTTTTTAAAGCACAGCATGAAGCCAGAAAAAAAAAATTTCCCTGACAGCTCTAAGGGACAGCTCCTTGAAGGGTGTCTATTGTCATTATTCCAAAAACTTCAAAAAGCTAGGAAAATTATCATAAATGACAACCACATCCAAGATTTCTCTGAGACAAGCCAAATCATCTGAAAGTTTTATTTCTTTTTAAGTACTGACATACCCATATCAGATAATTAAAAAAGGAAGAAGACATGCATCCCATGAAAGGCTTTGGGCACTAAAACAGGATACAGGTAAGAGTATGGGGTACAGAAATATGAAACTGTGACTTAAGAGTGTTAAAAGCATTCTGTATTCCTTAAACCCTTCCTGTCATTCCATCAGGCATCTGCCATTCTCCTTCTCCCTCAGCACAACTGGGCCCCACGTAGATCAAAACCTACATTCCCAGAAGGACCTAATCCAGCAGTTCTCTTCAGAGCCAAGTCCTGTGATATGCCCATACTTCAAGCCCAGGAATAGTTTTTCTCTGTAGATAAGGAAGAAAAGAAGCAGTACCAGCCACTTCTATGAGAGTCAAAATATTAGAGCATTCACCAAGGAGTCTGATTATGAATTTAATATCACTTGGCTTGCAAAGGTTCAAACTCAACTTATCTCTCACAGATAAGCAAAGCCTAGAAAGCCAAGCTGCCTGCTAGTATCAGGGAACACAGAATCTTCCATAACCCTCTGGAAGGTGCAAAACTGAATGCACAAGTGATGCACTGGGTGATGAAGAACTGGATGGAAAAGCAGTGTGTGACCTACTTGCTAAGGCACACTCTTCACAGGGAAACAAGTGACCCTCCTCTTCCTCACACTGGTTGTCATCTTACTGCAAACACACAAAGAGTTTGGAAAGCAGAATCCAGAAGCCCCAGCACAGTCACCCATCTACTTGTCCCATGTCCATTGCTCCCTTGTCTTTGGATGCTTCCTTGGCCAGGAACTGCCACTGCATCATTGCTGGGCAGTCTCCTCCATCACCAGATGGACACAGCCATGAGCAGCAGCACGGTGAGAAATCAACCTGTGCCAGGGAGCTTCTGGTGGCACTTCAGGAAGAATGACAAGAGAAAGGGTTGTCAGGCTTTGGAAAAGGCTTCCCAAGGAAGTGATGGAATCTACATCTGGACTAATTATTGTGGAGCCACTCAGCTGTAAGAAAGTTTCCCCTCAGAGTGGAAACCCCAGTAGAATTGATGTTCTCGCTTTCCCTTCTGTAACATGGGACAAAGGATAAATGGTTCAACCAAATGGAGCAAATAAGATCACTGCTGTTATTAAAAGCAGCCATTGCAGGTGACACATACAGGAACCTGTTTGCTATCCCTAAACAGAAGAAAACAACAATAGGGACTAAGAAGTCAGTGGGGTTTTGCTGTCTGGGAAGGTGTTGGCTCCTCTCTAAACTTCTTACTGTGCTGGTGTTTCGTATCTCCTGAAAGGGAACACGGCTTATGATTCAAATCTTTGATACTGTTTATTTTAAGTCAGTGGAAAAATAAACATCACAATCCATTGAAAGGTCATTATACTTACAGTGAATAAACCAGAGTACATGTCCATAGGTCCCAACCCTAGCAACATATCATTTTATTATATTTGAAAATGCGTGGTTAATTGCCTACCAAAACAAGCATTGACCAATACCTTTGCAAGTTAGTAATGGGTGAGGAACATATGCAGAGATACATGTTTATCTTCTCTCTGCTCCTCCCAAATGTGTGATTTCATGATCATTCAAGATGATCTAAGTCCAGAGCACACTGTTTGCCTCACTGGCTGTGTGCTTCTGCCACCCTCAAGTCAGCATGAACTCCTTCAGCTCCCTGATCCTCAAAACCTCCTGCCTGGAGCCATTCTGCTGTGGCTGCTAAACAGAATGGGGTGGGAATGTATGGGCAGGGAGGGATGAGTGTATTTATGTAGTTGTCTGTGCTTTACAAGCAGCACAGACATCAGTGGGAAAAGCTGCCCCTGCCAGCACAGCCTAGGGAAAGGTGAGCACACGTGGCACCAGCACACATGCAGGGGATGAGCCTGGAGAGCAAGTGGCAGTGGTTCACTCAGACCAACAAGTGATCACCTTCCTGGTGGGACCCTGGTATGATCTGGCAGTGAGAAAAGCCTCAGCCTTTGTCTTTGCTTTGTGGAACAGGCACCAGGGCAGACAATAACCCCAGAATGGAGATACAATTATAAATATAGGGATGTGAGTAATGGCAGGGCATGGTTGTGATCACGGAACTGCTGTGGGGTGTCTGACTGACCACTGTGCCTAAGGCCAGTGTCTCAACAGCTCCAGCCTCTGGAATGGTTTAACTCCAGTCTTTTGAGGCTCGTTTGACACTTTTATAGAGATAATACAATGAATGTGTTGCTGTTCAGTACATACATACATATATATATATATATATATATATATATATGTATGCATGCACACATATGAAGGCTTCTCCCCAAGATTGCCTCAAAGAGAGCAAGAGCTATGGGAGCCATTTATTTGCTGGCAAATAAAAGACGGTGGATTAGTGATGAACAAATAAGCAAACACTTTATACAAGTCAATTAGCACTTGATGAGAAGGACGCACTGTCAGTGTAACACTGCTGCACAGCACTGGAGAGGCTGTAATCACTGTCAGGAAGAAAGGGCACTGTGACACTACCCTAGAAAGTTTGCTATGAAGTCTACCATGAGCAATCTTGAAATGGTCTCTTAGCAACAGTCAGTGAAATACCTTGTCATTTCTTTTAGTTAACATGCAGCAAATACGCATTTCATTTTTAACTTCCAGAAAGTAAACATTGCTTTGAGTTAAAGTAATTGATACAAAAACTCAGAAAAAAAATGGATATTAACCTAAATTCACAAGAACTGGTAAAATGAAGCTGTCCACATGCTGACGAAAAAGCATGCAGTCCTGAATCTCCCTCATTTTAAATTCCCAACTATATAATGCACAATAAGGCAGTACAAATAAAAAGAAAGTTTAAGACAAAACAAAAAGGAAAATACTGTGCTTCTGTACAAGTAGGTCAAGAAGGAACTCCAAATTAAAGCAATTTCTTGCACGATCATTGTAGAGCTGTTTGTAATTTCATCCAAAAGAGGACAACAACCAGCCCAAAAGCAGAATGTAAGACTACCCTGATCATTCATTTCATCTGTAATGGAAATTTCCCTGGTTAGAAATTCTGACTGACTGAAAAGGATGGGCTATCATACAAAGAAACAGAATATGGAACAAAAATTTTATCACCACAGATGCACCAACTTTTAACTGCTAAACCCTTAAAAGCTTGCTTCACTAGAGAGCAAAAGTAAGTCTAAAAAAGAGGATTACCTGGGCGGAACTGCTTCACCACAACAAAGCACTGCCGAGAAGTATTAAAGATCAGGATTGACACACTGAGGAGGAAGATAAAAAAAAAAAACAAAAAACAAAAAATCAATGCTTTATGAAGAATTAATGCAGAACTATTAAACTTACATCTTGTGAATTTAATTTCAACTACATAAATACACGTAAGATTTATTACTAAAGCCACAACACAAGGTCCTTGTCCAAAATGCATCTAGAGGGATAGATAATGGGTCATGTTCCCACAGCCCATGACAATTTTGCTCAAAATTAAGTCCCTTTTGTCTCCTAGCATGCAAAATAAGCACCAGTCAATTCCTTCTTCCCAACAGTAACACCACCACCACCCCTCTCTTCCAATCTAAGAACACTGCTACTAGACAGCAAAAAATCCTTACAAATTAAAACATTTTTCCCCTTATATCAGTCTCAAATTAGGATAGTCAAAACCTCAGGCACAGTCTAGTCTCATTCAGAGCCAGTGACTTCTGTATAAGCACAGAGCATCTCCTATCTGTAGCTACTTGCTGAGCTCAGGTTTCAGAACAGACACCATCCAAGTCCAATTTTGTACCAATTTAAACCAGTAGCTTCAACTGCTCCATTCAGTGGTTCTTTGGTTGTTTGCAATACATGTCATGGGGACACCTGGCGGGCTGATTATTTGGACATGCTCCGGATGTGTCTGATGTTCTCTGCTTGCCTAACACACTCCCTTTTACTAATTCAAGAAAATGCAGACAAAAGTTTTTCTCCTTAGTTGGTAGCTCACTGCCACCTGAAAAAACAAGTGTATATTTTGCTCATTACCATGGCAGCATTCTCTCATTTGTTCTGCCTCACTGTATGCAATCGAGACGTTAATTCATTATTCTATGAACTCTACAATAGATTAGACTCACAATGGCATATTTGCAGGGTTGAGTCAAATTTTCAACCTTCCTAGTAAAAGAGCTGTATATTTATTTTCACTATTTGATTTAATAATGAAGTCTCGAGCTGCCAAAGAAAATGCTATCTGATGATTATTAAAAATAATGTTAATGTTTATTATAATAACATATAAAAACCAAAACAGAAGGGAGAAGTCCAGATGTTAGTATTTATATTCATGCTTGCTATTCTCAAAGACCAGTACTGCATATTGATGGCTTCCTGCCCTGGGAGATGCCATTTGCAGGCAATTTTAAAGCAAAGGCTTTAGCCTTCAGAGAGGCTGGAGGAGAACATTCACTCTGTTTACTGGCACTGGGGTTCTTCCTGGAATATCTGGGAATTTGTGTAGGTTGCTGGAAGAAATGAAGTTAAACCACAGACCATAATATTTTTAAGGTTACTTAAATATTACACTTTTATTCTTTGATTCTTTTTTTTCTTTTTATGACTGTTCCTCTCTTCTTAGGGCAAACACTGCTCTAAATGAAAGGGGAAGAGGAATTACTGCTGAACCTTTGTTGTTTTGTCCACAGGCACTGCCTGAAACTGGATAGAGCAGCAGCCTAAAGCTGCTGATGAAGAGTGGAAGCTTCCTGAAGCAGATGGTTGCCCTTTACCTTTCTTTACATCCACCACCCCAGGCCCAATCTTTCCTTTGGCTTGCCTTCTTCAGCATGTCTCATTAAATAACTCATACCAACTCATTAAAAATGGCTCAGCTATTAGACATTATTTTTTCCTAGGAGTCAATCACTTGAGATTTTTATGGAACAGATGGGAAAATTAAAAACAATCTGTCAGAATTAAGGAACAAGATCAAATTAGCTGGAAAGGAGTAGCAGCAAGTTATTACAATTGTCTGCTTCTCACACCATCTTGTGATGAGAGGGTACAGAAATGGCACAAATCTGTAGAACTTTCTATTTAATTACTTCTAATTTTCTGAGAGACTGACAAACAATTTTGAAGAGAAATTTACATTTTTTAACAAACCACAACACACAAGTTTTAATGTTTCCTGTCAGAGTTGGAGAGTCATGGAAGAGAAAGTTCCGAATTATACCTTCTTAGGAGGGGGGTAACACTGGGAATACCATTGGCTGTTTCTTTGTTCACAAGAAACAACACAACATGAAATATTTCCACAGGTCACCAGGTCTGTAACTTCTGGAAACTCACTGAAGGCTGCATTCAGGACAGGTATTTGAGTATTATACAAAGTTAGAGCAAGACAGTTCAACAGAGCTAAGGGGAGGAGCCTCACCACCATTTTCAGTGGGTTTCCTTATAACAACCCAAAATGTGGGTTCAGAAGATTGGTCTGGCCTGTAAGGAATATATTTATCTTCTGGAGTTTTAAGCCATCATACAAAGAATTCACTACAAAATTAAGTTTGAGATTGCTATTGTTACAGATGATACAGGCTACCAAAAAGAACTACTACAAATCCCACTGGTAGGTCCATATACATCTTTCAGTAGTACCATACCATGGGGTATTACAGAGGTATTTGATGTTTCAAGACAATTCCCTTCAAAATATTACAACCAGACATATTTTAGGGTATTATATACACATTCTTTAAGGAAGGAGTAAACATATAAAAATTAAAACATCCACAAAGACTTTTGTGAACATCTCCACAACTAAAAGATACAGAAAAGAAATGAAGCTGAAGCTGTACATTTGGGAAAAGCACACAGAAGCACTAGAAAAAAAAAGCCCAGCCGCATTCCCTAAAAGAAATACTATACAAGAATTCAATCTAAAACAAATATCAAAGGTCCTAATGTAGCAACAGGCTTCATGTCTCAAACAGGAGCACAAGACCACTTCTCTATTATATTTTACAAAGGAAAACAATACCCAGATATAAAAGGATCATGATAAATTCCAAGCTTCCCTCCATGCCTTAAAACAAGCTGTAACACCTCTGCACTAAGGAAACATTGTCTCAGACCTGCTAATCTTTACACTTTCTGTGGCAGATTACTTTTATCATATTCCAGAGGTGTGGATCTTTGCTGGCTATTTCTCCAGCAGCTGACTGAGGGAAATCAGAGGTGTAAAAGGAGAGGTCAGGAATGCAAATACCACTGACCAGTGATGGAGACCCAGCTCCTCCACACCTCATCTGTCGGTGGCTGCATTAGGGACTACAACCAAACAGAAAAAGAACTTACTGAGAGATGACAGGGTATGTACAGTGTCTTCCAGGGCTGGTGAAGACCACAGACCTACTGAGGTCCCAGCCCAACCTCGTCCTCAACTTCCCACTGCAGTAGCTCCCACTCACTTCATACTTTATACTTTAAAATAAATCACTATACTAACTACAGTAGTGTTCCCCAAAGAAAGTGTGCATGTAAACAGCTCACTGTGCAATGATGTAGAATACTGTTCTTTCCATAAATACAGGAACAGAGTAGCTCTAAAACATTTCAAGAAAGATATGTACCTAAAATGTCACATACAAAGAGCATTTAACCTGTACTTGAGCTGTTATTGTACTCAAGTTTGCAGCTGAAGTGTGTCTGGTCTTGGCACCTAACACAATGTTTTCTGAAAGGGATTCCAACTATTCAGCCAAGGCTCTCATGTAGCATTTAACTGTTTAAACTTCAAAAGAGCCCCCAGTGAAATAGGTATTAGGATTCTCTGATGGATATTTGACTTCCTTAAACTAAGTCAATGTGCAGAAATCAGACAGCTGACCCAAGGACACTGCAATGTAAGAGTGCAGAATCTTAACTCCTCCTCCACCTTTAAGGCTCTTATGAAAAAAGAATCTTCCCACCTGAATACAGCTGAAAACACCTCTGAGAAAACCTTTACAGCTGAAAATACCTCTGAGAATAGTTTAGAAAAGGACTCCATTGTGTGCCATAGAAAACTACTTCCACATTTTTCCTTCCCCCAACATCGTCCAGCTCTGTATTTATTGAAATCACAGTGTCTGATGCTTTGTGATATTCCAGCTCAGCAGACATTTAGCCAGAAATACTACAGCTTCACACTCTCAAGCCTGAGAAAGGAAGGTGCTGTTTCATGGAGCAACAGAAGACATGCAGCATTTGACCACAGCAGCTCCGAGGCAGGGGACAGATGAAAACTGACATCCTGTTAAAATGTGCACACACACATATGGACCATGCAAAGTTAATTCTTTTGAAATACATCCCAGCAATTCAGATCAGCAAATGAACTTTACCACAGCTTCTTAAACATGTACTTCTAGGGCTATAGTTAATCCACATGCAACTGCTGACACTTACTAATTGCTTTTCATGAGACAAACTTTCAAAATCCTTTAATAAATAAAGATTGATTCCGTCTGTCTTTATTCTTAGATGCTGCCTTAACGCTGACTTTACAAATGTGAATTTGTAAACTAAAAACAATTTTAGAAAATGTCCACAGTATAGCAATAGCAAAGACAAGCACAAGATTCCTGTACTTCTGTCAGTGAGCTGGGACTCAAGGCTGGAGATGAGGACTTTTAATGACAATCTTGTACTAGTAACTAAAATGCTAACACATTAGGTAAATGATGGGGTAACACAGGCAGAGAAATTGACCTTTCTTAAATCCCCGTAAGAGCAACTCAGGATCTGCTTGTGTCAAGCACAGGTATGTGTGTGACACACACAAATTGTGATGAGAAATGAATCGTGGAAGATAAAGCACCTAAAAAAAGACTGACATTAACACTGAAAGCCAGGACTCCTCAGCTATTAACCTCAGTCACTTTCACCTACTTTTAAAGGCTAAAAGGTATCTCAAAATTAGTTTAAAGCCTATAATACTGGTAAGTGCTGCCTACAAACAATAATCTCAGCTCCATGGGGGGAGACTTTAGAAACTAATGATGTATGATTTCTAAAAAACCACAACAAACCAACCAAACCAAACTACCAAAATCCCTCCAATACTACTAATACCGCCTGCAGTATTTCAGTTACCATTCTCAAAGAAGACAAAGAAAAAGGAATTGCAGATTCCAAAAGGAGACACAAAAACGGCATGCAGAAATAAAAGCAAGTAAGTGATTTAATCAGCCCCCTTGACTCTCAACAGATATTTGGTTTTAAAAATCCCTTTGATACAATCAGAAGAAAACAATCAAATGTAGTGTGCAACCACAGAAGTATTTAGAGATGCATTCATCTCTGCTGGAGAGCATGTGAATATAAAACATACATTTCATATTTTTGCCCACAGAGCTCATAAAGGAGAAAATGTCAAGATTTACAAATCATACTAGATGAAAACTAAGTAAGAAATAAATAAATAATTTAGAAGTCCCATAATTGTTTTCGCTTTAAAGTATAAATTTGCTTTTCTTCTTGAACTGAAGAAAAATTATATGAATTTGGCTTTCTTTGTTCATAGAGGGATGACAAATTGATTATTCATAGTTTTGCATATCAAGCCTATAATTCCATCTAGTCTTTTTAAAATATTGTGGTTGAGAAACACCCCAGATCACAAATAAAGTACGTTCATTAAATGCTAAGGGGTTGGAATGGATCTTAGAGATCATTTATTTCCAATCCCCTCTGCCATGGGCAGGGACATCTCCCACCAGACCAGGTTATTCAAGGTGTTATCCAACCTGGCTTTAAACACTTCCAGGGTTGGGGCATCCACAACCTCCCTGGGCACCCTGTTCCAGGGTCTCACCACCCTCACAGTGAAAAATTTGGTCCCAATATCAAACCTAAATTTCCCCTCTTTGAATCTGCACCTATTACTCCTTGCCCTGTCACTGCAGTTCCTGCTGGAGAGTCTCTCTCTGGCTTCTCTGTAGGCTCCCTTCAGATCCTGCCAGGTGCTGTGAGGTCTCCACACAGACACATTCATGTTTGTGAACTTGTCCTCTCCTTGTTGGAACCCAAAATGACTGTGCTTTTAATTTGAAAGCGATAATCAAACCATCTAAACTTCTTTGAGAGCCAACACTCAAAAGCAATTCTTTGGGAGGAGTCAACCTTCAGGAGGGCCTACTTCATCTTATTTCAAAATCATTTTTTATGTCCGTAAGAAAAAATTGCATGTAGCTCCTGAATACTTCTGTATTCAAATTAACCATCCATTTCACAGCTGGACACGTCCTGAAACATTCTAACGTGGTGTCTAAGTGTTGTCTTCTTCCTTTTACCAGCACAGCACCCAGTACCTTAAGCCAGAGAAAACAGCCCCTTCGTTTTCAGAACAGAGATGTAATAAAGCTGTACCCTTTGATTATTCTCCAGTGCAATTCCTTTAGTTTCCCAGAGCTTTAACTATAATGCAGATAGTCCTGAGATTAAAAGTGTGTGCTTGCACAACCTTAACTGGTTCATTTAAGTCTTCCTTCAAAGCATTTTGCATCTTTCAAAGGCCAAGACCAATCCAATTGGCTGCTTAAAATGCAGCCTATTACAAAAGCAAAGGCATAAGCTCCTGACAAAAACATTCACCCTTTCATACTAATCACAGATAAAGTGGATTTGGCAATAGATAATTAGAGACGTCTAAAAGACTTCTGTATTCTGATGAAATCTGAATCTTTCTCCAACACAACGTAAATATTTAATACTAAATAAACCCAGAAAAAAAGTGGTGAGCCACGTATGCCTAAGAAAATAAACGTTACTTTGGAGAAAATCAAAAGGAAGATTGGTTTCAGTAAACTGAACTGCAGCAGGAAGTTGTTCATGACACCATAAAGCAGGAAGCATATGTTTGGTTAATCATCAGACCAGCATAAAAATGAACTAAGAAGTTTTCATCATGAACTAAGGTAACAAACCCATATACATGCACTTTTAAAACAGAATTTATATCTACTTGTAAAGCAGCAATTTGTATTGCCAACCAGAGAATATGATCAGGACAACTTCTTTGGAATAAACAATTCTCTCAGCAACTTATTTTCATACAACAAAAAAAAAAAAAAAAAAAAAAAAAAAGAAAATTCAACTGCAAAATAAATGAGACATCAAAGCATGCTGCTCTCAATAACATTCCTTTAAGTGTCATATCTTGGCCAGTATCCCAGGATACCCTTAGAAATGACACACTGCATCTCAATGGGATTCTTTCAACAAAATATTTTAATAAATAAATTCAGGTTTTATGCTAACTTATTTAATTAAATACAGCTTTATGGGAATTATGTGCAACAGATGTCAGAGCCTGATGGGCTTTTGTTCCAATTCCTAATTATTTGTGAAACCGCCATTTATAAATGCTATCACATAGTAAGACCAATAAATAATCCACCTAAAAAGCTTAAGTATGACTCTATTCCATTCTGAAATGGTAAAAGTCAAAGATTTAAAACACCATCAGGTTTCAAGGACATCTCACAAAACAAAAAAGTTTAAGTGTTCTGCACTAAGGTAAGGGAAACCAGCAACTTTGTTTATTACCTACCAAAATCCAAGGATGGTGTGCACAACACAACCTTTTGCCAGGTCTAACTGCATAGTCTCACTACCATCAGTGAGAAACTACTAGTTGTTCACATTTTCCTCAATTTTCCCATTTCTAGACTAAGGTTTAAATAATTTCCTCTTTTCCAAGAGATATCTTCAGCTAAAATTCTAAAATACAGGCACTCCAATTACTGAACATTTCCAAGCTTTTCTAAGTTTATTTTTACCAATCCCAAATGCAGGACATGATCATGCTACTGTCTCTAGGCCATGTACAAACTCTTGGCACCCTTCACACAGAACAGGTTTATTTCAAAATCACCTGAAAGCAGAGGGAAGACTCTTTCTGATTTCAGTCATTGTAAGAGAATAAACAAATTCATTTATTTTGTATATTATTGAAACACTAGAAAATTAAATCCCTAAACTTGTAAAAAACCCAAGATGCTCCTAATCTGGATACCAGAAACCTGTATTCAGAACTTTATGACTAACTAGCCAAAAGTCTGTGTACCTGCTTAGTTATAAGAATTTTCATGGATTCTATTCTTAAAATTAGGCAAATATTGAACTTCCCATATTGAAGCAATGCCCTCAATAAAGATTTTATTGCCCTTTTACCCTGTTTCAGTGATAGAGCAGAGAAAAGATTGTATGCTATAGGGTGCTTTCATATCACATGCTTAAAAAGATGAAATGAGAATCTGAAAATTTATGATTTCATGCTTCTCTCTGATAACTTTACCGCATCTCATCTTATGTTTCTCTCATTCCTATGCTTTTATTTAGATTGGATCCTAAGGTAACAACATAGTAACTCATTTTAAAAGACAGTAAATATGCCTGCAGAATTCCTGGCACAAAAGCAGAGGATCTGTCAAGTCTTCAATGTAGAAAACCTCAAAAATAAACAACAAAAAATACAGCATTAAGTGCATTTTATTTGCAAATATCGTATGCAAACAAATAGTGTAATTACTCGGGTTGAAGGAAACTAATAGGCTACTACATTCTTTCCTTCTAATACCAGGAAAATTATCATTATCCTGATAACATCCTTGATAGACAGATATCAAGCCTAGACCTGAACATTTTCAATGACAGTGATTACGAAAAATGCCTTCCTGGATTATCTTATTGCTTATTGGTAAAAACAGTTTCTTAATGTTTAACTTTAAAAATACTCTCCCCATCATACACCATTTCTCCTTCTGTCACTGATTACTGATGAAATTAAATGGGTCTGGCCTGCTCTGAAATGTTCCTTTACATTTTGTGATAAGTGGTAATTTCTCACCTCAGTTGTGCTCACCTTTGCATGAACATGCCCAGCCCTCAGTACCTTCTCTCAGCTATTATTTCCCTAAACTCTTCATAATTTTTGTTTGTTGAACTACCTCCAGTTGATTTTAAACAGTGCATTATCTTCCACACTATCTTTGAAGATAATCAAGAAAATTCCACATCATTGACACCCTGGAGGAGACATTACAAAGACAGACAAGGTTTACAGAACAACAGCACATCATTGAAAGTAAAAGGCATATGCCACCCAAGAAAAGCTTTTTTTTTTACCTGTAAGGATGTTAAAAAGCTGTATTTTAAAGCTACTGTGATAATTCTTGCACAAAGGAAGCATCTGAGTTAAATTTCATGGTGTCTTATAATACACTAGGACATAAACCAGAAAAATACATACAGGATTAAGTTTCCATAAAGCCCAAATGATCTGGCATATGAAATAGGAGAAGGAATTTAATCCACTCCTATAATGTGGTCAGGGCACATGACTTCCACCCTGTCTCCATAGCTGCCTGCTACAGCCACTGAGCCAGAATAGCAACCCTGGCTCCTGCAGGCCACTGGCGACCCATCCCTGGCCAGAGCCAGGATGCAGCAGCCTCCTGGGGCAGCTGTTGGGCTGCATTCCTCACTCCCCTGGGCAGCCACCTCCTCATCTCTGCCCTGGGCCAGGTAACTGCACAGCACAGAGCCTCGACACCTTCATCTCCTCCTTCTGCCCCGAGAACCTCCTCCTGTTTGCCCCCAGGACTGGTCCCTGCAGGAGAGAACAAGTCGAGGTGGAGATTGTTTTGGTTTCCTTCACCCTAGAAACTCACTCCTGATGTAAAATTACACTTTTCGGTTGTCTTTGTAACAGATAAAGTGTAAACTTGTTTCTTCCGAGGAAGCAAACTAGATTAGGAATTATTTTGTTTCAAATTAATCTTTTTACTTAAAAAAAAAAAAAAAAAAAAAAGGAAAATCTTATAAAGCAGGAATATAAGAATAAACTTTCAGGTTTTTTCATTAAGAATTTTTTAAGCCAGGAACTACTGCTGAGTCACTGTGACATGTTTTTGAAGGTAAAAATGTGGCATGAATGGGGTACAATGCACATGTAGAGTTGCAAGTTCTTTAGCCCAAATGCTTTTTATTCATCACATGATATTTTCAGAGTTGAGAGGAACTCACATAACTATCTTGCACACAATTCAGTCTCCTCAAGTTTGTTTTCTTTTAAATGCAGTGAACTTTACAATGAATTTTTCATACTTTCAAATTGAGAGGTAGACAATTTTGTTTTGTCAACTAGGAAAAGGTACAGTTGTGTCCCTGTTCTCAAGCGTTATTACTCAAAGCACAGAAGGGAGCACATGACTGTACACTGACCTTCATCTGTTCCCAAATTATGCCTTCTAAAAGCCTTGAATCTGTTTAAGGGGAGCTGCTGAAACCTGAAACGAACGTGGTCTATTGCTTTATAAAGTAGCTGAATGTAGAACTTAAGTATTACATTTCAGGCTCTTACTGTACTAAATATAGCAAAATTAGGATGAGGGAGAATATGACTGTAACCTGAGTCTGGTTTTAGAGAATAATTTTTTGTTACAGGTATCGATGGTTACTCTGTAAAATTTAGTATGTTTCTATTTCTAACAGAAAATCACCACAAATTTGCAGAAGGAAAATGTTCTCCTGATAAAGACTTTTATTTTTAAAAACTGAGTCCTTAAAAAAATTAAAGCTCTTCAGCCCGCAAATCACACCCCCACAAATTGCAAACCAGCTCTGACAGACCCAAGTCTAAAGAGAAACTTGAAATACACCTTGAATCTAAATTTTCATTGCTTGCACTCTGCTTGATTTTCATCAGGATATATTTAATAATGACCAAACACATCATCTTGAGTATTACAAGGAAAATTACACTTAATTAGAAAAGTAAGCAGTGCATTACTGCAGCAAGCATCTTTTGCTGTGTGCCTAACACAACAGGCCAAAATTATGTAACTCTTAGGAGCAACACCTCTATAAACTTGTTCAGTAATTACAAGCTCAATAATTACAGTGGAGAAGAGGTAATCAAGGATTTTTGCTTCATTCATTTTTAGTAAAGTTCACTGTTGTTTCTAATGACATAATAAAACCTTCCAGTGAGCTCTGATAATGTTCATCTCCATGTTTCAAAGAAAGATAAATCTAACTCCACAGGACAAGAACAATAGCAAGCTCATTATTTTCCAATAGAAAAATGGCTTAGAAATCGACAGGTTTCTTGACACGTTTGCAAATTTTTGACAGTTTTCAGATGGGAACTGTAACTCTTATTAAGCATTTAATATGCTTGTAAAATCATAGAAACTTTCAGCATGTAAGTGACTTTTGGAATTCATCTGAGCCAATCTCCTGTTAAAAGTCACACTAACTTCTGAGTTAGGCCTGATTCCTCAGAGCCTTGTCCAGACAAGGTTTGGATTTCTCTAAGGATGGAGATTTCTCAGTCTCTCTGAGCAAAGCATTCCAGGACCAAACTATTGTGCATGGTTATGTCCTTGTGTTGTAGATCTTCCTTTTGTTAGAATTTAAACCTAAATATGGTAAGAAATCCTGCTTCTTTTGTCTATGCTGACACTCAGGTGACTTTTGACCGCAGAGGCTCTGAAGGTTTGCCTTAACACAGTTTGTTGTGTGACCAGTAATAAATTGCACATAACTATTTTTATCTTTAACTGTCAGGGAGGGATTGGGAATAAGTAATTATTTGTTCAACATAAAGTACAGCAGTGACTTCAGGATTGATGTCTAGTTCTGAATGATCTTGATCTTAAGAAAGCTCATGAACCACATACTCATACTCAGATCTGCAATAACTAAAGGAAAGAAAAGAAAGAAAAGAAATGAAAGGAAAAAAAGGAAGTCATACCAATTCTGCTATTTTACCTTGTGCTAGTTACACCATCAGACTGCACATGGTTAAATGATCTTGCCCTACTCCAACATACAGAAAGATTTTAAAAGATGACTCACAACTAAGGCAAATGAAGTGACTACTGCAGTCCTTGTGTTTTTGTCTTTGTATAATTTAATCAGCTGCTCATCTCAACAGTTGGAAAGGATACATTTATACAACAATAACTTCACCTCTCTTGGTAAATATTTTCCTGTATCTTCTGATATAGATGTATTAAATATTGGCTTATATTGACCTAATTTGAAATGAGACAGAACACTGGGGTCCCAAAGGAACCCAGCACACAAGCTCTCAGTTCACTACCATGCAGCAAGGAAGTCAGTCTTAAGCATGTTTACTTGTGCTGCTGAAAGAGGATGACAAATAAAGACATGGGTTAGGCACAATGTCTGGTTTTATATGATTACACAGTTGGGTTTTTTTAATTCATCATCACTAAATTCATAATACATATCAATTTTATTTAAATACATAATACATACACGTGTTCTCTACAAATCTGGCATTCCAACATGCTCAGTTCAGGTAAACAGCCCTATTACAGACACTTGGAGCTTTTAAGTCTTACAGCACTTCCCTAAGTAGTAAGCTATGAATACTTATGAAAAAGTATTATGGAAAAGGGATCTTAATTCTAGAAAACATCTACAATCTTGTTTAGCAGACATACACACTAGGAAATTCTGAGCAACAGAACATGTGTCTCAGAAACCTCTCCTCTTCTTCAATATCCTTCAATAACAGCAATGAACCTGTAAGAGCTCTCTCAGTATGAAGCTCTCTATAATCTTCAGGAACTAGTTAACATCACTTTTCATATAATAAGCATCACAGCTATTAAAATACTGCAAAATGTGGGGCTTTAATGTATTATAAGGGATTTTGAATCTGATTGATGTATCGGATAATAATTGCTTTCCTAGTCACAAAAAAAAAAGGAAACCCATGAATTTCCTATGCAGAAAGTTCACATTACTACCTTTGGTGCCAGAAGCTGCAATGAATTTCCTTGTGAAAGAGTGTTAGACATTCTGCAGCTCAACAGTAGTCACTAATAAGTTTGGGTGGCAGCTGTTGTACATCTGAAGCTAACAAATGTTATGTGACCAGAGATAACTGGCACGACATGTGGCCATAGTCTTTTTATACAGTTATGTTCTCAACTATTTTAAAAATGTCCACAAAAGTCCTTCAGAAATACTGTTCTCAAGAAGTTCATGGAAAACTGATCCTTTAATACTTACCCCACTCAGTTAGTTGCATATATTCACACATTATCACACAGTGATAAACTAAAGTTTAAACAAAAATAGTCATACAAATTCATCTAGAAGTCATGTTCTCAGCACTGTGACTTGAGGCTGGATTCACTTGCTTGAACAGGCATATATTAAATTTCCAGCAATCAATTATCATTTCAGCCTTTGTATCTGCCATCATAAATTCAGGCACATGCCCATATGGACAGACAAAGTGCAAAGACAGAACTGTCTTCCAGGCAAATTCCAAAAGCAAGTGTGAAGTTCAGTATTGAAACATCACTCCCTTTTCTGTCCTCATTCTCAAGCAGCACAGGCATTTTTAATCTAGCTAATACTTTCCTAGTCCTCCTGAAAATTTTACCTTCATAATCTTTATATAGATAAAAACTGTTGCTAGAATTTTATAACCCTCCCAGGCACCCACAGGCATGTAAAGACTCATGTCACAAAAAGACTCATGTAAGGACTTATAAGGTTAAAACAGAGAAGAATTTCCCAAAATGCAACTGATTTTAGTTATTTAATGCACATGAAAAACACATCTCTTGATGTGGTTCTGGCTACATCACAATTTATTTTAGTGTTTTGCTACATTTTTGACATTTAATAGATTTAAAAAAGCTTTTTCTTGGAAAAAGTTGTTACCCTTGCTTTTTATTTTTATCTTCTAGTACCTGAATTTTCAGCAGATTAAATATTAACACTTTTTGAAAGACATATAAATATTTTAGTTTTTAATAACACTGAGACTTGGTCTGTTTTATATATACCTTATTTGTTATAATCTTGTATGAACTGATCTTTGAAGTCAGGATTCAATTGCTTTTCTTCCCTGATCAGAGAAATACATTTGGAAAGACAGAAGAAACACCTTCCTTCAAGTAATAAATTCCCACTCAAAAAAGAAGACTTCACACAATCCAAACTTACAGTTCCATCTTCTATGTAATCATTAAAATGTACAATAAATTACGTGCTAAAACTCTAATACTGGAATAGCCAAGCACAGACAAAACTTACTGAAAACATAATAAACCACAAGGAGATTTTAAAATTCCTGCTAATTCTGTCTTAAACAGTAGAGAACCACCTGTAAGTATTATGCAAGAAGTGAGAATTGAAGAGGAAATTGGAGGCAAGAGAACATCAACAACACTTGACCAATGAAAGAGAATACAATATGAAATACTATGTGAAGACAATGGGAAATAATGCATGCCATTGTTACCTGTCATGTGTCCTCATAAAATCCCAGAACTTCTTAGTGCCATTCTGGGGAAAAAAAAATTAGAAATCAGTCAAATGAACTCTAACTGAAAAACTACTATAATAACATTCAACAAAGCTTCAGAGGCATTTCTTTGAAAACTTAGTATAGTTGGTTTTATTTGTGAGGCCAGTATTCTGGATTTTGAGTTATTATTACAGACATTGAGAACTGTCTTAGGACAGTTCAAAATCTTAGACCCACAATATTATGATGACAGCTAGCATATGTTTATTGCAGCCTTCAGGCCCAGTTTTGGCCACAGTGTCAACTTCAGCTGCCCAATCAACCATCCACAATACCAGGAATCTATAAACAGCTATGTTTTAACCAGAAAAATAACCCACAGGTATGTTCTTCCATGTCCAAAAATGCTCTTGCCTTGAGAACAGCTCAGCACTTACCTCCTAACTAAACCCACATGGGATCCAGGAACAAGACACCTTCCCTCTAACCCCTTGCAAGGACCAAAATAGGAGTTTTATCCACACCTGACATGAAGGGGTCACACTCCACTCTACACAGCAGCTGTTCCTCTGCACTGCTGGTGGTGCTGAGGGCACTGGCTCACAGCACCTTGAAATCACAGCACTCACTCAAGAACTGGGAGACATAAAATGGCTGATTTTCTCAAGATGGGCCAATTCCTGTCCTCTGCCAGCTTAAAAAAACAATTTCCACTACAGCACAGCTGACAGTGATCTCTGCAAATAAGTGTTCTTTCACAGTTATAATGAACTCATACACCTTGCTTACATTTATATTATACCTTCTATAGTTACCTATAGCAATTCATACACGTCAGTTAATGGAGAGGCATATAATTCTTTACTCTGTTTACTGGAAGTGTGATGGTGTTTTTCAGCTCAAATATAACTCAAGAGATTTCACTCCCAGGTGAGTTTTAAGTCTACATTAGGAATCAGTACAAAACCAGACAAAATTCTTGTGGTTGATGCCTTTTTCTTATTAGCAACACAAAAATGAGACCTGCTGAAGACCTACATACCTAAAATATGCTTGATGAGAAAAGCAGCACTTGACTTCTATTATAAAGTATGGTTAAATGGATGATCAAACCCTGAGCAACTGGTTAATGATTTAAAGCAGGTAAATGTGAGCAATAAGAGAAGAATCAAGTTCAGTTGGTGGGTAAAGGTGCCAACTAATACAGACAGGCCCTTCAGCTCTATTACAGATGTCATGGCTACCAACTACACAACAGCTGGTGGGGATTAGATAACAAGCACTCTGGTTCAGAGATTAAGCCCCTGAGCTTTATGAGTTTACCAAGCTTTTTGGAAGAGGGACTGTTTGGTTGCTAGCTGTTTTTTTTTCTTCATTCCCACAACTCTAATTATAAACAGTTGTTCACCTCAAGAGAAACTCTAATCCGTGCTTCCATTGGTGTCTGCACATACCTTCTGCTAGCACTGACAGGAATCAAACGTGTGCATTACAGGAGAAGCCCTGTCATTGTTTAAATGCAATATAAAGTTGCAGGGAAAGGGAAATTAAGACAGCAAATTCTCAGTGTAAACACAAATATTAAAGCCATTGCTTCCGAACCTGAGTGTATACCCAATTCATTCCACCTGGTGAGAGACAGAGGAATAACTCTGATAGGACTACGATACAACACAGAGCTGCAGCATGGGCTGTGTTGTATGGTAAGATAATTGAAGGTATTAAATGTGCAAGGTCAGCTCAGTCTTTCTGCAGGTTTATTTCTACCTGTAAGCAAGGTATTTGTGGGATTTAGGAGATTGCTGAGCAATTTTCCATTTAACACAAAATAACTGGAAAACATTGTACCAAGGGTAATGTCTTCTGCACGTAACTTCATATTGTTTCTCTAGTCTCAACCTTCCCCTGCACCAAGTCATACGTTGGTGCATCATCCATTCTCCCTTTGTAGTATCCACTTTGGAGAAGTGTGGGTGTCCAGCTGCTGGGGATGCCAAAAAAGCTTGAATCAAGTCTCTCCTTGCATTAGTTTAGTCTGTTAGTCCTGTGATACTTCATTCTAACACACAATCCCACCAACAATCTTCCTGGCTCTTTCCTCTTGCCATCATCTTGCAAATTATAGAACCTGATTGCTTTGGAGCACTTATGAGAGGGTTTCAAATAGCTGAGGAAAATTACACCCTAGAGAATCATCCTCATACAGATGGGATCCATCAGAGCTGAATGACCTCTTCCCAAGGATGAGCTCTATTACCATTAACAGAGCCTACTTCACAGACGTGCACATAATTTTTAGCAGAAAGTAAAAGAAGGAACTTTGCACCTAAAAAGAAATCAATCAGAAAATAAAATCCGTATTTTCCATTTTCTAAGCTCAGGTAAAGCACTTTCTCTAGAACATGATTTGATTAGTCTAAGACCCAAATTTAAAACCAGCCACAGGGTAAATTAATTTGAGTCAAGACATTGGTTAGTATCATATACTCTGACTGGACAATGCTTACTAAGATATTTTTGGCCTATATTTGAATTAAATAATTATTTCATATGGTCAAGTTGCACCTGTCCAAATAAATAAATCAATAAACAAATGAAACATTCCAACATCTCTTTGTTTACAGTGGCAGAAACTCAAATGAGCCCCATTCATGCCCTATTGTCGAAGTCAAATGTAATTTGAACCCAACCGAATGGAGTTGAGTTTCTATTGTACCCAATGCATGGTTCTTTCCTAACAGACTGGTAGGAAGGTTGCTAATTATTAATAGCATGTAAACAGTTACCAATGGTTCTTATGCTGTTTTACATACTTTACAGAACATTAATTCCAGCCAGCTTCTAACCAACTATATCAAGCTGCATGTAGTATCTCTATCTTATCTTTGAGACAAAAATATTATTGGTGAACTGATCAAGATTCATGCTTCTAAAAGCAAAGTGGCTCTGATTACTTGTTAAATTGTTCCACTCTATATATCCTGCTCTTTGACAAAGCTCTGCTCTGCTACCACCACAGTTACAGATAGCTGCAATATTAAAGGTATCAGTGGTCAACATCATTCCTGAAAAAGAGAAGTATCTTTGTGAAACACAAAGGCTCTCTCAAACCCTTAACATTTTTCATTTTAACAAGCATATGTAATTGCATTATTACAAGTAGTCCATTCTCCAATGTCAAATAAGGAACAATCACAGTATCTCTCAGTGCAGAGAGAACTGAGTATCACTGATTGCTAGGAGATCTAGACAGGAAGGAGAAAGGATTATTTTATGACATTTGAGAAAGATTTAAAAATTATTCTTCAAACAGGAAACGTGTCCTGGGATGTTTACAAAGATAAACATGTCAGAAGTATTTTACACTAGTTTTAATCAGTTCACAACAGCAGTTCTGATACTGCAACAACCCTGTGTAACACATAATCGATTTGGTAAATCTTTAATCACAAAGTAATCACACTCTAGTTCTGTGCTCAGTGATCAGGTTCTGTGATGTTGCAACACTCAACTAGTGCATATAGTATGTGTAAATTAATAAAGTTGTATTCCAGGAGAGCCAGCATGTGAGACAACTTCGTTTCACGTTACACAGAAGACAGATCACTTACATAAATACTAATTGCATAAGAAAGCCATATCAGGTCAGATGAGATGTCTATCTTGCCTGGCAACCTGTCTCTAAAATTTAAGAACAGTGAAAGCACACAGCAATGCTTCCCCAGAACACTCTCCCAAGCCTGGCAAAAGCCACTGAAGGGGTGGCAAAAGACAGTGCCTCAAAAGGCACCCAAATTAAACCCAATCCTCCCTCAACTCTAAAAAGCAAGCACAAATAGCCATTTCTGTACTACCTGAATGTGCAAAGTGTATCACAAGACCATACTGTCTGTAAGACTGACTTAGAGATGACATTGATAACTTAATCAGAATTAACAGCAGCTCGGTCCCAGCTCGACAGTCTGCACAAGGAGACTCAATGCCTTTTGGTTCAAGTAATTCCAGGACAACCAGGCACTGCCAAGTGCTCTCTGCTAGACAGGTGTTGACAGTGGCTGCAAGTTCAGAAGATGTGACTCCTACCTGCACAGAGCAGTTTATATCACTCATACTTTATCTTCACACTCTCTGTCCTGCTACCATCCTTGAAATAATTTTCCTAGACTCTTCCTGCACCATCTCAGTGCCATAATTACAGGCAGGAGTCTCTTCACACTGTCTGTAATGGGTAAGTTGGACCTGTCCACAGCCTATCAAAATACCATTCTTTCTGCCACATGCCCTCTGGCTAAAACACCTTTAAGAATCACTGTGCCAGGGATACTGCTGTCCTTTGCTTTCCTCCAACACCTGAGGCAATAAAATACCTGAACAACAAGGTCAAATCACTGCCAGAATGCCTGAAGGATAACTCTTGCTTGCTAGAGGAACTCGCCTAAGACTTAACCCAGGTGGGCCAATAAAGAAGAGAAAAAGGACTTGCTGTGCTAATGATGTGGAAAGAAATATTCACTGGCATTGAGTGCAGGGCCATACTCTACATGTGACAGACCCTGGACAAGCTCTGACACAAGTCACTGTGAGTTTCCACTCCTCACTTGGGACAGCTTCAATGCCTTCCTCCTCCTTTTCCCTGAGGGCAGTGCCTATGCCAGTCCTCTCACTCTGCCACCTGAGAAGCTCTTGAACCAGCTCTTACATGAGGTAATGTGTCTGCACAGGTACCAGTACTCATCACTGTTAGACTGATACCATCCTGGGCTTTCAAAAACCCCCAACCCAAACAAACCAACCCCCTCAGTCTGGCTGCGCTGTCCCTCCTGGGACTTACAACTGCTCTGCAGATGCAGCTTTTTCAAACTGAAGGAATAAGTATTTAAACACAATTTCAAAGAGAGAGGTGTAGGCCCTTCCTCAAGGATCATTCCAAGAATCTTCCCAAAGAATGAGATCCTTTTTATAAATAATTTAATTGAATTAGAGCTGTGGTACTCCAGTTATAAGATGTTATTGAGTTTCAAGGTGAGGAAGAGAAAGGACAGGGCTGCTGTAGTCCATGCCATGCAGCTTATGGTAATCTTGGTACAGTGCCCCACTAAAGGCTGACACAGCAGAAGTCTGTAAAACCATGAATCACACTGAGATGGTGCATGTGAAAAAAAATATTCACTATTTCTCATAATAGAGAAGCACTATGTCATAGCTGGCTACCTGGGAAAAGGCTGAGGTTTCTCTGAGCACTGATCTGCCTCATCTCAATGAGCCAGTGCTCAAGTCCTGCAGCTGCACAGAGAGGTTTGCCTTGCTTATGTATAAAAGAACTGTCAGCTTCTGAAACAGCTACAGACAAACTACATTACATTTATGTTTTAAGCATGCAATAAAAGGCTTATTCTTCTTAGATTTTATTAAAAATTTTATTCCGAAGAGTAAACTGAAAACATGTCGGTGTAACAAGTGAAACTGCTCTAAATGCTTCTTTTAACTTTGTGTAATAATTTTTTCACAATATCACACAAGGGTCTATAAAATAAATCCTCCACACACAGGTCTACAGTAACAGATTTCCTGTAGTTACTCTGTTGGGGAGATTTATTCAACAGAACAAAATTTACATTGGGTTGTCACTTATTCAATGACTCCTTGAAATGAGCTCTGGACAGACAACACGCAAGTGTAAGAGAAATGATCTTTTCCCAAAATTTACTTAAAGCTTCTCCTGTATTATTTGCCTTATACAAGTATTGAATAATTTAAAAAGTGACCTAATTAAAGGCACTGCCTTACGTCATGTCCCATGTTTATCCACAGAAAACTTCTGCTTGGGCAGAGAAAGTCTAAGTGGCCAAGAACTGTAAAGTTACACCAAAACCACCTCAGTAAAAAGGTTTTGTACCTTGTATTACATATTTTTTGAAGAGAAAAGTAATAGGCCATGCAGGCAGATCACTTATAATGCAGGAGACGTATGTCCAAAACACGCCCAAAATAAGCAAATTAACATCACATATACCACTAAAAGAGAAAGAAATCTGTCCATGACAATGATTAACTTCTTTCTGTTTACATTACAGGAGAGACAACATTGTGAAAGGCACGAAACACATATAGTGGGAACAGTTCCTGTTCAGTGATCTTACAATTCAGTTAGAGCCCAGACAAAAGTTGATGTAAACAAACAGAGGCAGTTAAGAAAAATGACAAATACATTATGATTTAGATAAGCTACATGCACTAGTTATGAGAATTAAAATGACAAACAACAGTCATGATCCTCCCGTCTCTACCATTTGAATTGGGTTTAAAGCAGTCACCCAAGGAGTAAATGTTCCATACTTGCATAAAAATCCAACTGGAGAAGTTGAAGCAATTGTAACATAAAAATAACTCTGTCCTCACTGCTCCATTTACTCTGTTTCCACACTCCTAAGACTCAAAAGCAGTTTATGTCCTTAATGCAAAGGAGCGTATAATGAGCATTCTTCATGTAATAAAATAATTATACTATAGGTACAGAAAAACAGATAAGATAATTAATTGGAAATAATGGTCTTAAACCAGACTCAGCAAAGCCAAGCAAGAGTGAGGTCCCTGTTTAATGATTTACATGGACCAAAGCAGTAAAACTCCCTACAGGAATAATCAATTTTTTGCTTTTTTACTGCTCTCAAAAATTTTTTAAAGGTTTGAGGGTTATGCTTTTCTTTCAAAAAGTGTAAAACTCATTTTTCTATTGCACTTATTTTCATGTTTGACCAATCTTCTACAAATGCATTCACACAGTTTAGTATCAATGTGCAGAGCAATGCCTCTATCTGGAAATTCATCATGCATTCTCCTGTGGAGGTGTCTACTTGCTGCCTAGACCTTCATAGCAAGAGAACACTGAACTTGTCATTTTATTTGATGGATTTTTCTCAGGTTAATCCACACAAGCAGTGTGCCTGGGGACTGAAGTAACTGACTCATGAAGACAAAAATCTGCAACAACACAGCCAGCTCCAGCTGCCTCCTGCCACCTTTATTTCCTTAAGTGGTCTCAGCTTAATGCTTTTCAGCCATATTCACCTTTTTATGACCAGTAACAGCTGCCAAGAGGTAAATCTGAAATAAAAACAACTCAGTAATTCAGAACTTTTTGGTTTATAAAATATATGGTTCTACAACAGGAAAGGTGTGTTAGCTGCTGCTTCTCAAGTCCCAGATCCTGGGTTAAACCGAGTGGACTTCCCCTGCAGTAAAAGCCATAAAAGTTATGTCCTCATCCCTCTGTAAATTAACCTTTCCCTTCCTTTCCCTACTCACTACTGAAGAAGTGCTGCTAGAAGTTGAGGTTTCCTTGTTACATTTCTTTTTTTCAGCCTAATGTAACCTGATGTCACATCTGTAGCGGTTTTCAGTGGCAACACATGAGCATTGATAACCTAATGTGAACCATTTCTTGTCAGCTGAATTATTAATGCTGGAACTCTCTGTTCTATAGAATCAATACAAAATGTTTTCGGTGCCCACAATGATGTGCCCACAGACACTGCACTTCCAGGACAAACTCAGGACTTTAATATTTTCCCTTCACTATCAGAGACAATTAGCCACCAAATCACTTTGCATTGCCTGAACATTTTTCATGGTATTTTCAGCATATGCTGCATACAAAAATTATGTGAATAAAAAAAATCCATCCTCAAAATACAAGGTTTGGATTTTTTGTAAAGAAATAAAGCATTAGTAGTCATCACAATGCTGTGAAATCTGTATAAAGAACAGAAATCAAACTGAGATAGACAGCTAAAGCAAGTTTGGACTCCTGAAGTTCTCCAAATGACAATAAAATACCTATTCAATACCAATTCAATACACTTTAAAAGCTTCATTGCTTCCTGTTCAATATTTTTATTGGATTAATGAGTCAGTGGTGTGGATTTTTGTTTACAGAAGCTAAAGAACTGCCATGCTGTATCCAAAAATCTTCATCCACAAAAAAAACAAAAACCAGTGCAAATGAACAGTCAAAAATTCAAGGACATTTAATATTCAACTTTTTCATCTCAAAGAAAAATCCTGCCTTGAATAGACTACTTTGCATCTGAAATCTGTTTGAAATAATGACTTATCATAATTTTTTTTGTCTACTTGAAAGGTTTGATTTGTAGCAAGCGGGGAGAATGCTGTCTTCTTTTTATATAATTACAGACTTCCTAGAAAATTCTACATTATCTTTCAAAATGAAAGGAAGCACTTTCAGCTAGCATAAAACCCTGCAACTCAGTTAAAAATATTAAAAACTATTAAAATCAATAAAATAATTTTGATTTGCATTAGTTGAGTAACCTTTTTTTTTCCTTTTGAATGTACACATCAGTATTAGGGAACTGTCTTATGCTGGGCTATCTTATTACATAACTACTAATTCAAATACAAAGTTGAAGCCACTCTGTCCTGGGGTGCAGTCCCAAAACAGTGTAAGTCAAACAAAAACCAGGCTGCCCCTTTTCCTACTCCACCTGCATATCTTTACTCTTACCCCACCACTGATATTTGTGGGGGCTGTTCTGGGAACTCACCTAATTAATTATTTTTTTTTCTCTCTAGAAAGAAAAGAACAAACAAAAAACCTACTGAAAAAATTATTGAGTAGAATGAAAGTAAAAAATTAGTAGTTAAGGATTTTTAGTCAACATGAATGCAATGCCACCATACGGATTGCAAGTCTTCAGCAGTGACTATTAAATAGAACAGCCTTGGTCCACTCACAACTACTCCAGGAGGACAGAGATGTGTCTGACAGGGAGTGTTTTACAGACATGCACACAAAAAAGCCTGAATTACCATTTCAGTCCACACCCACTAATCCACTCCATCAGACTGCACACGCTGGAGTAAATGAAGCCTCATCTTCAAAAGCAATTTGCAGAATTACTTGCTGATGTCGAAAAACTACTTCAAAAGAGTTGAAGTGTTATGGAATTTTACTGGGTTTTTTAAACAAGCCACTGTTTAAGCTCAAGAGGAAGGGGGGGAGTGTTTGCTTTTTAAACAAAGCTTGTAATATTTCATTACTAAACTATCCAGAGTGTTTATTTTAAAAGCATCGTGATTATAAATAATGGCATTTTTCAGTTTTTAACTTCCCTATTCAAGTTTTTCAGTTGAAAACGACTGAGTTTAGTGCCTTTGTGGAGTATGCATCCAAAAATACACAAATGGATGATGTTTCACCAGAATTAAAAGTGAACGTTCCACCTGAAGCAAAATACTAGTTCTGCTAATTGGCTTTAATTGACAATATTAAAGGTTTCAGAAGTAAGACTGAGCTAGTGAAGTCCATGGAGACAAAACATCCTTTGCACTAAAGGACATCATGCCAGCCCCAGCTGACATAGCACTTCTGGGCAGGGCAGGACAAAGCTGCTGGGGTCTCCCTCAGCTCATTTTAAGGCTTGAACAAGAGACTGGGGTGCTCAGCTCTGTGTGACAGACAACTCTTTGATGCATGGGCTTCTTATCTGAAATTAACTGGAAGATATAAAGGTACTTCTTGAAGAAACCTTAACATCTACCAGTGCAGACCACACCAGGGATACCTCAAGGGACATAAAACCTGAGGTCAGAGACCGTAATTTTTACAACCCATATCAACTTTCCCTTCAAAGAGAAGGTTATTCTGGTAGGAGTGTGTAATGAAACTGCAAACAGATGGTTACAGCAATAGAGTACTGTTCAAAGGTGCAATTTTTTCACACTTTGGGAGGTAAAATAAACAATGGAGAATGCATTAATTTATTCAACTGTTAATGCAATACTGGGCCAAGCCACTTTGTTCATTTTATGTACATCAACTGCCAGAACAATTACAACTAAGATACCTGATGTGTAAGTAAACTTTCTCCTATAATCCTCTGGAAGTTTACTTTTCAGGTCACAGTTTGTTTTTTTGTGTGTACTTTTCAACAATGGCGTTGTTGCAGTTTACCTTGGCATTCAGCTATCATTAAGATCGCTTACCTTTGAATGAAATTTATAAAACACGAGAATTAAGCATCTATAAGTACATTAAATTAAATCAAATCTCCTTTCTCACCTCGTTTTTCTGTTTTTAATACACATAATTATCAGGAACAATTGCATGCACAGATCAAACACGCTTTATTTCAAGGCAAATCCACAGCAGTGCACTGAAATCTATACTACAAAGAATAAGGACATTAAAAAACACAGTATGCACAAAGGTCAAATTTATGACTTTTCTCACATCATTTTACTGCCAAGTCAGCATATAATTTAAGGTTATAAGTTGAAATATGGATGGGGATTTCCCAGTATTAAGTTAAATCAAATTCTGTACAAAGGAACCAAAGGAACAGGTAGAGTCTTCAGACTCCTCTGTTGTTGTATACAAATGTTAAAATTTAAAGTGAATATTCAACTGTTCTTTTACATAAATTCCTGTTATGTTATTAAATTTTGCTGCATGTATTTGCCATTTTCACTAAACTGTGTTTTCCCGTTGAAGTTTTTAACACACTTTCTTATTTTGCAGGGATAAAAGGAACATACACCTTCCATATTTACAAAATTACTTACACTATTTTTTCAGAACACTATTGGAAAACATAAAACTTGAAACTTTGACTGGATGTAGGTGAGAAATATATTCCTAATAACAAAAGAAGTTTCAACAGAGATAATATAATTTGGAAACTGCATTCAGCGGATGTGACAGCAAAATACTTTACTGTAAATAAATGCTGTGCTTTCAAATAGATGTATTGCACATCTCACACATGCTGAAAACCTCCCCAGCAAAGGCTTTTTCTCTAATCTTTTACCAATATTTTTCTGTTACTGTTTAAGAAAGAATCTCACATAATTTGCAATAACTATAACAGGAGGCAGAGAAACATAGGTTCAGGAGGCAGATCTGCTGGCTCCAGCTCAGAGAATAAAAGCCAGGAAAATACCTCAGCCAAAGGCTGCTGAGAACTCCTGGGTGTTCTCTGCTTCAGTACTTTTTCTGGAGTTCTCCTTATTTGTATAAATGGTTGGATATTGTTGCAGTTGGAAACAAACAAACAAACAAGCATAGCCTTTGTAGTTCAGTAATAAATTAACCTGGGGAACACAGACATGGGTTCACAGCCCTACTCCCAATTTATAGTAATTCATTAATAATTCCAAAAGATGAGATTTAGGAAAGCACTTTTTAGCATTCAACAACCTTCACCTTCCTCACTAGAAAGATGGAAGAATTGAATTTAGACTTTACTCTGGATCACCAATTTCAGCCAAACACCAGAACCCCCCAGCTGCATCTAAGCATCTTTATTGAATAATGTAATTTCTGTGGTGGGGCCTTACCTGCAATATTTGTCTAGGATTACAGAATTATTTCTGCTCTACTACCTGATGGAGCGTTAGTGAAATTGAGACTGATTCCTGAAAATTCCTTTGGAAAATGGCACTTAAACTCCTAAGTTACTAAAGACAACATTTTCCAAACTTCTAAATTTTACTGACACACACATAACTATGAGAAAAATAAATTTTAATTATTTTTATTTTTTAGAGAGACCAGAAGAATTAAAAATATCTCCAGAAAATTTGTTTTCTTCTTTTCTTGTCCACTGCCAGCTGCTTCTTTTGACGAGTTACCAAGATAAAGGGCCTGACTGAAATTTCAGACTAGCGATACTTAATGACAGGCAGGGGCAATAATTCTGCACTCATCATAACATACCTAGATCAATCATGTCTGTCTGTAGTAGCTGTTTCAAGACAGAGTGAAATTCAATATAAAGTACCCGTTGCAAGTTCGAGACCCCACAGTTGATGAGAATTCTCACTGAATATTCTTGAGCTCCTTCCTGTACTCATCCTGTGCATGCATCAGTCCAAACGACCTCTCAACCCCTTAGGATGAGAATTCTCCAAATGCTACACACAGGACAAACACTGCTTTGGTCCACATCACATTCCCACAGCTCTTGATTAGTTACTGGTACAGCACAGCCTCATGTGGGATCTCTGACTCGGAGAGACACTCATCCCCCTGACTTTGCTGGGATTTAGGGCTTTCACCTCATCTCTGCAGGCACAGCAGGGAGAGAAGCAAACACAAGTATAGTAGGTAGAAGGAGTAAATGAATCTTAAAATCATCAGTCCCAAGGCAACCGCTACGCCTACAAGCATAATTTCTTCTTCTTTGCTATCCTAGGTCATGACCCTCATCCAAGAGAGGAAGGAAAGAAACTGTCCTTTCATCATTAATTTTGCTATGTCATTCAGGAAAACAATACTGACAACACCATAAAACCACAGTTTAAGTTGCCACTGGTACTTCAGCCAAAAGCTAATCACCACCATCAATTGTCTAATATTTCTCATTACCTCTTTAGTCATTCTAACAATCCACTGCAACTTACATGGGATCTGATTAAAATCTTTTCCGGCTGACAAAGAGCCAGCGGGAAAATAAAACTATCCCTCTTCTACCACAATACTGGGCCACTCCACATTTAAACAGATAATAAATCTGGCATTCAAAAACTATGCAGCTGGTGAATGCTACTCTAATTTAAAAAAAGAAACAACAACTGACTGTGTCACCTGAAGAAGAATGCTGATAAGAAAAACCCTGTCCATAAACTGTTGTATCATTAAAACGTATGTTGTAAAATTAAAATCGGATTAAAAAAAACCCCAAACAACACAGAAAACAATTCATTATGCATAAATGCCAAGTTACTTGGTTTTCCTAATGCACCTGATAAGGAATATCACAGATCACATGAGTATGATTTTAAAATAGTTAACAAATCTATTCATTTATATATATAACTTACAAAGGACAAAATACTTCTGATGCAGCATTCAAATGAATGCAGCAAATGCAGCTCAATGAACTGCACACCTTGCCTCACACACCAGGCTGCCACCTGCCAACAAAGATCCAGCATTAACAAGCTTGACCAAGGTTAGTAGGCAGCACTTGGGACATCCTGAGACTCAGCAAAGTTGGGAACAAACCAGGTGCAGCACTGCTGTGTCTCCATGGTGAAGTAAGAGCAGGGGAGGACACATCCTATACACCAAATCTCTCACAGGAACTCAAGGTTACCACTTCCTCCAAATATGTTCACAGACAGAGTCCCAGGATTCTGAGCGTATCTTCTCAGCAGTACTGAATCCTGTGAGCATGTTAAAACTATTCCTTGGCTGCTTGTGTTGGCTCCTTCAGTAGAACACCAAGACATTTTAAGCTTTAAGACTTCACTCTGAGCATGCAGTGGCATGAACCCAGCATATACAGAAGACCCTAAATCTTAGACAAAGAAAAAAGTTCACAAGTTCACCCCATAGTGGGTCAGCAGGGCCGGTCTGAGAATGAAGATTTAACATTCACAACTACTACAGGCAATTATACACACTTTTCTCACTAAAACATACACATAACATAGCACTGCAGAAATACGGATGTGCCTTTCATCCTCTCCCCAAGGCACAACTGTTGGGTGTGGTTTATCATCCCACTTAGTGCAGGCCTGGAAGGCCTGACACTGCTCTATCCTATGGGCTGCAGAAGAGTGTACAGACAGAGGGGAAGGAAAACACAATGCCAACTGGCATTCATTAGGTTTTCTCAGAAATACTTCAAAAGCAAATATCCTGACAATTTTTCCGTTTACAGTTTCCCTGACTTTTTTCAGCCCCTGGGTGTGATTAAACCTCTACTCTCCCACCCCTCAATGTAATTCTTACACTTAAATCTTGACATTCATATTATTACTTTAACAAATTAATCTTTCTCCATGGAGTGTCCCGTAATGCTCTAGGGAGGCTCGTATATTCCCATGAGTCCTGTCAGATTCCTGCCAAGATCTAGACAGATCAAAGAGAAAGTAATGAGATAAAAAGAAACAGGGTTTTCCAGACTGACAGGTCAACCACCTCTCCTTGACAAGAACTAAGGGTGGTGTACAGAAACAATTAGGGAGACATTAGTGTTTCAGATTTGGTGGAACTATCCTGCAAAATTCTATAGGAATAATCTCTGTACTAATGATTAGTGATTGGTTTCACTGAATAGGAGGCCAATACTCACAGAATGATTCAGGCTGGAAGAGACCTTCAAGATCATCAATTTCCAGACTGTCTTCCAAGGGCTGGGACACCTTCCACCAGGCCAGGTTGCTCAAAGCACCTTTCAATAAGGCCTTGAACATTTCCAGGGATGGGGCATCCACCCACAACTTCCCTGGAAAACATGTGCCAATGCCTCACCACTCTCACTCTCACAGCCAAGAGCTTCCTCCCAATAGCTAATCTAAATCTGTCTTCTTTCAGTTAAAGGCTATTCTCCCTTGTCCTATCACTACGTGAAACAATCTCATATTGTTTTTTAATTTATCTGAACAGTACAAATCAGATGAGTTACAGATAAAATTTTAGGCTGTACAAACTGCAGTGCTTTGGAAATGTCACTCTGAAGAGCAACACGGCTTTGCAAAGTAAGCCAGAAATTGCCTGTGTCCAATATTTTCAAGTGTCAGAAATGTTACAATGCAGAAAGCAGAGAGCTAAGTGCAGACACACAAATGAAATTCTAAGGCAGATTTGCCAAAAGGTTTGATTTTGGAAAGCCAATTTTTCTTCTAATCCTTCTGCTTCAAAAGCTCAACAAGTTGAAGCGGCATAATGATAACAAAGGTAGGTCTTGAAGCCATACTGAAATTAAACAAAGTCAACACTGATAGTTTATTTCAGCTGCTTTGGATATATACAAGAGCTAGCATCATAGCCTCACTACTTTTTTAGTTATTATATGTTATAGTCAACACACAAATTTACTGTTTTCCCCAATTTTTACCCCATCTTGACTTCCAGCTCAGTGTGTGACAATATATAACTTCTGGTTAAGAACCACTGAGCTGCTGCTACTCCAAACAGCTTACCTATGAAGTAAAAAAAAAAAAAAAAAAAAAAAAAAAAAAATTACTCAAATTGCTTTCAAATTTGCTCAAACTAGGACTGAATAGAAACAATGTAAGGGACAACCTGGCTTCATCAATGAGAGGAGCTGAAATACCATTTTATCCAGCAAGGCTGGAATTTCACAAAGTTATAAAAATTCATGCCAAGGATCTTAATATCCGGCCAGACTCACTTATTGTCTAAAATCTTTTTATGCAGCAAACCAAAATGGTACATCCTTTTAAAGTTCACAAATGACCATTAGGGCTAATTAAAATATCATCTAAAATGACAAATATCATTGAAAAGAATTCATAAAACAATTACACCAAGTGACCAATTTCTACGTAGTTGATTGGATAGTCAATATTCTTACTCCCTATCTAAACGATCTCCTACATCATGAAAAACTTACAGATTTCTCTCAAATAATGTCATGTTTTTTGATGAAACACACCATTTCTAAGGCTCATCATTTGCAGAAAATTCAGTAATTGCAGTCATCACATAGGCTTTTGGGAGCCTGCATTTCATAGAATCAGATCTGGAGTCAGAATCCTGCATAGACGCAGCTGTTTTACTCCAGAAAGAACTTGTGAATTAACATTGGAACTACAACACTGAATATTTTTGAAATCTGAAGATGGATATTGTGCTTGATCAGCTTACTGATGAATTCTTCTACTCTTTAAAAAAAGAATTGTTTGTATATGCTTACTAAATGTGCACCTTGATCACATGCAGCATGAGATCAGAAAAAGCATTTGGTTTAAAAAAACAAGGCTCATGGTTTCAGTGAAAATGCTGTTTTCAATGCACACCTTTTTCCTCCACTTTTTTGCATGAGATCTACAACACAACAGTAAATAAAAAATATGCTATTTACTGATTGGGAGGACTGTAGAGGGAATTGACAGTGGGAAGAGGAGAGGAGAGGAAAATGAGAGGGCAGGTTCCAGAAGAAACATGCAATTAACTAGAGGATACACAAATGCACTCTGCACACACTGAACAAATATTATGCACTGCAGCACAAAGGAAAAGAGCTATTTCAGAAATAGATAAGAATTTGAAGCACTAGTTAATTAAAAATACCAGAAAAGGGCATCCTTAAAGACAGACAGAAAATTAAAAAGCACAATAACGACCACCTACATATTTTTATGCCTTGGTACTTTTCCATCTACACATTATGAAAAAACCGCAACACTTGTGGAAAAAAAAACAACTTGCAGACATACAGAGGGTCACAAAAGCTATGAAAGAGATACTTAACACAGGTTCCTGAGCAGATGACAAGCCATTAAACTTTCACCTTTAGGCAGTTATGATGATCTGATGTCTCTTTTATGATATCAGCCATTTTTTTAATTAAATCTACAATGTGTTTAACAAGCAATTCTTCCATCAATCTTTGATGTGTTTTACTTATAAAGCAATGACAGTTTTCAGTTCAGGCTCCTTAAAGTTCCAGAGAAACCATTTTCCACTCACTTGCTTTGAAAGCCATTAAAACAACTTGATGAAGAACAGCAGCAGGGGGCTAACAGAAGCCAAGGCTTAGGAACAATCTTTAGATTTTTCTCCTAAGACTTTCTCACAGACCCTCCTCACAAAGATCCTCAGGGCTTTTCATCCTGTCCTTTCTCCCCACCCCCTCCCAAAAATCAGTTCAAAGTGACAGATGCAACTAGCTCCAGATTCTGCTCTTTTCTTAATTTCACTTTTACCTCTCCATTTTGCTAGACTCAACTGAAATCTGATTCCCACAGAGGCAGTCCTCTTATCATCTTCCCAATGGGAAAAAAGTAATAAACAGAAAGATTCAAGCAACTTGTGAACACCTTCTAATCTGTCATCCATTCTAATAGAGGGCACTACTAGTGAGACATGAACCTGTTACTTAAATACCATATACTACTGGCATTCAGTAAATTGAATGAATTGGTGATTAATTGATTAGTGATTTATATACAGTTACTGCAGTATTTCTGAAACTTGCATGACAGTGACCCTGTAACAATTTCAATACTGGGACATAAAGTCAACAACTATGCAAGCCAATTGTAAATGATCTTTTAAATGGGAATGGCCTATAACAAATGGTAAATTATTTGGTTATAGTTTCATGCAAATGTAGAAATCACAGTTTTATGGAAAACACACCTATTAGGACAGTACTTATGCTAATTAGAATCAGTAGAGCAGATTTTTTTTTTCTCTCTGTTTTGCTGTGCTCACCATAATTTTATTTCTTTGACTGTGGCTGACTGAAGGATAAATTTCATTGATTGCTAAATTTGTGGAACATCTGTAACTCCAAAGCTGTACCGACTCTTCAGCTGTTTTTTTCAAGTGATGTCACTGTGGTCAAGATACCAAACAGCCAACTCCATGAAGCAGGGCTATGGGACACATTAATTCCAGATTCTGTTTACAATTCCTTGTTCTTTTACAAATGAGAGCTACAGTTGCAGTACACATGGCTAGGAGTAAAGAGGGACTAAAGGAGGCCAGCCTCATGTCTCCTCAATTTGAGGACAGGGGCAGCACATATGAGAGATTTGAGGTCAGGAAGGACAGATGGTGGGCATTCCCATTACAGCTAAGTCACCTCTTGTCCTTACAACATTGAGCTTTATGTTTTCCAGTTGGTGACTCTCACAGTTTGTGTTTCTACATTATTTAACCAAGCTTGTATTTGTAACTCAAACTGTGAGAATACATTGTGGAATAAATTTCTACATGTCTTGTGAACAAATCTTATTGGTACTTTCTCAGAACATTAACAATTATGCTTTCTGCTTGTCCTCTACTTAGTAATTACTTTAGTAAAGCAATACATTATTAAAATGTTAGTGTGAGATGGTTTTTAATGAGTTTTTCTTTAAAGAAATTTGAAAAAAAAATCTCATAAGAAATTCTAAGTCAGAAAACTGACATACAGCCCTATAAGCAAACAAGCAGAAAGTTTCTGTTGGCTTTCTGACATAACTGTATCATAAATATTGGAAAAGGATCCATCAAGAATTTAAACTAAGGAAGTCCAAGAAGTAAAGAAACAATACCCTAAGGAACAGGAAGAGTTATGTATGATTTTCTACAAGCATTCAATTACTTTACAGAATTGAAAAAATGTTAAGGCTGGAAGGACCTCACAAGATCACTCAGTACAAGTCTCTTAACAGTGGCAGGATCAAACATATGTTATGTGAGTGCTATGTAATACATGCCAGATACAGAATATGCTTCTAAGCATTATCCAGTCAGAGCCTCCACTCCAGGCTGTTCCATCATTCAAACTATTCCACCATTTGTGCAGTCTTACGACTAAAATAAACACTTTCAATCCTATATTTGCAATAGCACTGTAAGATTGTTATGCTGGAAGTACATGACTTAGAGTTTATCATGAACATTCCTGCAGAATAGTAATTTCATTAAAATCAGCATTAGCATTACTTCTTTCTACATTAATTTTCGAGAACGTTTACTTCTCCAGAGGGGTAAACTTTTCTTTTCCCATATTTTCTATTTTCAGAGAAAGAACATCTCTCACCTTCAGGAGTTTAGCCTCATTTCCCTATAATGTATTCATCACCACTCAGCACATCTGTCCCAGCAAATCCCATTTCCTGTTCTATTCATGAGGCTCAGCAACCTGGAGCTTTAGTGATTGCCGCCACACTTTTCCCATGGCCTTCTCACCTCTTCCCCCCCCACGCACCCCGCTCCCATTGTTTATCATCTGTTCTCCCCTGCTGCAAACTGCTGTCAGATGTTCACTTATCCCTAATCTTACTCACTGCCTTTGATATTCTTTCTAATCCAACAACCTGTCAACTGGGGCATCAGCCCATGTCCACACCAGCTGCTCTGTCACAGGCCTGTAAGATTCCCTCTCTGCTCCAAGAGGTATTTAAAGGATTTTGACACAGCAACTTCAACGTGAAACAAATAATTAATGCTGTTTTGATCAGTGATCAGTGCTTTAGTGTGACATGAGCTGACCACTAAGAAAAACTGAGCTCACTTTGTTTAAACTTCAGCAAACTTTAGTGTTACTGTATTAACAAGATTTTGATCAATGTCTGAAGGACAGTGCCAAAAAGCTAAGTTCTTTAACTTTAGTTAAAAATTATGAAGAATAATTAATCTGAGTGCAAGTCAGAGGGGCAGATAACATTATATGCCTGCTGTGTAAAACATGCTCATTTATGCAGTATCAACTTTTAGAGTTTTCAAGGCATGGGAGCTGACCTTTTATGAGTTACAGCTGAAAATACAAATGTATTTTAAATATGGCAGCAGTTGAGACAAAATTATTTAAAATACACTTATTTTCAGGAATAGAGTAGGATAGTTTCATCCTCTATAGAACATCAAACTCTGACATTTTAAAGAATACTGTCATTTACAGAAAATGTCTAATTTCCATGATATTCAGATTTGCTATAAACACTTGAAATTTTACAGTGTTCATCTGCTTTAAAACATATCAAATACACATAATGTCATAGCTGAGATTGTGATTCAGATGACAGATTTTTTGTATGAGAAAAAGTTTCTGCTATTTAAGTAAACATGTGAATTTTGATCCAAACTGAAAAACAAATACAGCATTTAGTTGTTGGAAGAACATGAGCACTACTTTATTTCTCAAATCTAACTGCAATTCTACAAAAGAGATGGTACCAAACAAGACAAAAAAGCCTACTTTATACCCTACAGTAGCTGTATTTCACACACAACTGTATAATAAAACTTCAGTGATGAATTTTATAACTTGGTTTGTTGACTTAGAACTAAACCACTTTTATTCTTAGGGCTTGTCTATACCAGGACATCAAGAAAATGAATCTGAAGTAAGTACCTTGATGAACTTGAATTCTGCTACTTAAATTCCATTAAACCCCTGTGTGGACACAGTCATCCAGTTTAGTTTACTGCTCCCTTAGGGCACGCACTGGAAAGTTACCATGGATTAAGGCAGGGTATGAATTCAAAGTGCAATCGTACTTTGAAAATGGTTTAACGTAAACAGAACCAGACTCTTTGTTGTAGAATGAGACTTAGAGTTAATCAGGAAAGTCCTGTGCAGACAAGTCCTTGCAGATGAGGCTACTGGAGTGGTATTGCCAGAGCTGATGGTTTTCAACATCTTCATCTGCAGACCTGGAAACATCTTCCAGGGAAGCTGCAGGCCTTGGTAGCACATTAAGCCTGCTGATAATTGATCTGCTTTTCTGAGTTGCCTCATATGGATGACCTACAAGTATCCAATGGTCCCCAGTGAGCTGCAGATCAGAACTTGAGAAGGATGGTTTAAGCTCACTACAACTTACATACCTCCTCCTACACTCAGTCTTAACTTCACAGTTACTGTGCAGTAACCCAACTACTCTGATGGCATTAAATGAGATTTTACTGAACGTTTATGTAAGTCCAGACACATTTCAGCTACAAAAGGTGCTCAACAAGGTCTTATCCTTTCCATTATGTGACATTTGTTGTCACAAGTGTGTTAAATCGTAGTATGACTGACCTAAAAATACAAAGTTTTGTCACTGTCAACTACTTCTCGTGCATTTACTTCAAAGCTTACATTCACTTGTCAAAGCATGCTGGATAAAGAAATTAAGATTAACACGACATAATTTCACTGAAACAAAAACAAGTACTAGTGTTCTTTTCAACTACTGCTCTTATTAACCAATGCTTCTCATTTCCTCCTTCAGTAATTCATAAATGTCTTACACAAAAATAACTTGTACAAATTTTCAGAGTTGAATTCAAAGCATATGGCAGAGTCAGAAGCAGATATGCCTAGATTCCTTAGCTCCTTTTCCTAAATCTGTGTTCTAATTGCAGAGAACACCATTTCTCTCAAATAAAATTATGTTCCCTCAGTACTTAACTCCCTAATGCTGTCTTTGCAAAAACTTTTCTTTCTTTTTTTACACCCACATGAAAGAATTATACTGCATCTCAACTGCATTCACTGTTAACACAGCAGCAGTCAGACCAAAAATCAGTCTCATCCAGGATCTACCTCTGACAGAAGGCAAGAAGCCTAAGGAAGAATATATTGTTAAAACACTCTCAGACTCCTGCAATTTGCAGCTCAGGGACTCCCTGAGCTGGAAGCAGTATGTTTCCATTTAGGATTAATACTCAACACTGACATAACAGACTTGACAAGCTGAAGACAATGAGACAAACTTCACAGGGAAAAAATGGCATCTCCTTTCACTGCAGTACTGTTTTAAAAAAATGAACTGCAAATAGATGTGTTACTTGGTAACATATTTCCTACTACTGGAACCTTTTGAAGATTCAACAGAAGACTTACTTGTTTGAACAGGTAACTTAAAAATCTGTTTACTCCCTCAACAGCATAACTTTAACTGTCAAAACAGAAAAGAATGTTTTATGTTTATAAAAAAGCAGACGGAAGTTCCAGAGAACATTTCAGGCAGCTGGGCACCCTCATGTTGCTGTTACCATATACCAAAATTCCTAAATGCAAAAAAAGATTGTTAATATTACTGCTACACTGCTTTGCTTTGCTTTTTCATCTTCAAAGTTTTCATGGCATTAATGATACAGGCCTCACTTGTTTCTCCATGTATAGACGTTTTAGTCTTGATGACATCTCCAAGACAGTTAAAATTGTAAGATACAGTGGGCATGGTCACAAAAGAAAGCAGTAGCAAACTCAGATCATAAGAAATTCTTTCTTCACTGATGAACTGCACCCTACTCATGAAGCACATTTTCTACCCATTAAAAAGTTCATGAGGTGTAAAGATCTACAGCAGCCTTGAAAATTGCTTTAGAATGACTGCAAAACTCAAAGATACAATAGTTTAGTTCCCTTAACAGTGAATGAAAAACATCACGCATTAAAATGAACTTGAAGGGAGCATTTTTCATGTTTAACTTTAAAACAAATTATTCTAAGTATTAAATCAATAGAGGAAATGTGAGGTTAAGGCATTGACCTACTCTGAAGTGTGGAAGGAATGTGAAGTTCAGAAAAGAGCAAATAGTTCCAATTTACCACTACTGACTGCATGATTCAGTCGATATGCATGGAGTTTTTGGGGTTTATCCCACAGGCATCACTGAAACAGATGCCCACTAACCATTCCACAGACTCAAAACACAAACTAGTTCACATACAAACACACTGGGAAAATTACTGACAGTTGGGTCTAGTCTGGTGGCAAACTTCTAAAAGTTCTTGGGCAGAAAGCACATATATGTTTATACAATGCAAGGAAACAGTGGCAAGAGCTGCCCTGCCAGAACAACTTTCAAAAACAAAGGTATAGAAGTCTGGGCAAGATCCACAAAGGCTTTGATATGTGAGCTCTGGACAAAAGCTTCTGTAACAGCTCAAGGTATTATTCTCTCAGCTACATGCTTCCCCCCAGCTGATGGATGCTCTGCCTCCCCCTTTGAAGGGTGCTGTCCCTAGCACAGAGGTCACAAAAAAGGAATATGCAAAGGCAATTCACTTCCTTCTGTGTAAAGCTCAGTGATTTGGCTTAAAGGACTGATGGCAGAGGGTTTGAATTGGAACAACAGAGCAAGAGCTGGAGCAAAGCCACCTTCTGCTGATTCCCAGGGGGTAGGAACCAGTAGCACAGGGAAAAACTCACATGCAGTAACTTCCTAAATTGCTACAGCAAGATCCACCATAGTTCTGTCAAAATTCTGTGTAAGGGTCCAAATCCAAGGTGCAGAACCTCTGAAATCCCCCCGCCCTGCTCAGGTGCTGATTAAGAAGACTTCATTATATCCAAATCCCATTTGGATACTTTAATGACACTCAAAATCTTAAGGCCTCTCCTTAACTGTTGCTGCTCAGAGTCCACTTCCATGACATGGGGTCCCAGCAGAGTTCTTAAATTTGTCTTTTTTTGTTTTGGTTTTTTTGTCTAATATATAGGCTAGTGCCTGGCTAGCATACACAAAAGAGAGATGAAGATTTACACACAAATGTGTTTCCCAGCAGTGAGCACACCGTCCTGTGATGTGGGAAGCAATATTAATTGAAGTGAGATCTTGCAGCCTGACTCTACCACATCCCAGGGAAATGCCCTAGCCCTTGGGCATTGAGTTAATCTCTCATTAGCCATCCCTCTGGTCTCTTGAATAAATTATTTATGAAAAGCAGAAAAATTTCAATAGGAAAAAGTGAAAAGAGATTTACCATGGAGTTCCTGGTAAAGAAGCCAATTCTTCAGGAGGTGATGTGTGTTTAAAAAAAGCCAATTTAGATAACAAATCAATTTGCACTTTGAGGGCAAGTACACATTACAGCTAGACAGATGCTATCCCCTATGTGAGAAAAATGAATTTTCTTCTTGGTTCTTCAAGCCAAACCAAAATATATAGGAACATAGGGTTCCTACTGACAAAATGAGGAGGATATTCCTCAAAGTACGTGAGGTACCTTGTCCAGATCTCAACCCCAGGCTACCTCACTTCAAACATGGTTGATTTGACTAAGGGCCGTACCTGGAGCAGGGCTGACCACTGAATATCCCAAATAGGAGCTGAGGTCCCTTTTGAAATTCTGTCAGACACCTATTTTGAAGAATACAATCAATTTTAATCTGTACTTTACCCCTCCATATTGGCCCTAACCAAAATCTGACTGCAGCTTGCTGAGTTCCACAACTCCTTGGCTGCACTTCCATTTCTACCTCTACACTACACAAAGACAGAACTAATCATTTAAGTGAGTGACTGGTACAGTGATTTGTCCAGCAAGCCAGGCTATTCTCCACAGCTTGGATACCCAACACAAAGCTGCAGGGTGCCTCAATCTGCAAGGTTTGAAACCTGGAAGTCTTTCAGAAAGGTATACACCTACTTTTATGCTCCACAGGAAAAATTCAGAGCTCATTGCTTTCATTTAAAATACAGATGGGCAGAAGGAGAGGATGATGAAACACCTCATATGAAAAGCTCTCATGACCCTCTATGGGAAGAACAGAATCCACCATGGGCATAAACTGCTGTAACTTCAGGAACTGCCATGATTTCTTCCAATCCTCACTTCAGTGAAAGCCAGAAACTGACATTTTTCTCACGGTCTTTTGGAAGAGTGTTTCTATATGTAACCAAATACAGTCTATAGGATGACTCAAGCTCTTACAGCACAGGGAAACTCGGGACTCAAGTACAAACCTACAAGGACACTGCTGCAATTCTCTCCAACATGACAGTAATTGCCTGACTGGGTTCTGTGTCCACACAACTCTGTTCTTGTGTTTGTCCACAGCTCCCACCAGGCTGAGCATCTGTATGTCCAAGGAAAATACTCAGCCGGCCAAAACATTAATGCAACCCTTGGGCCTGCAACTGTAAATGTGTAAAATGTCTCTGAGAGCAGGTAGACAATGATGTGCTGTGACCACAGTCTCCTTCAGATGTGTAACCTGTGTGGGTTTACAAAAGTATTTCCAGAATCACAGAATATTCTGAGCTGGAAGGGACCCACGAGGATCATTGATCCAGCTGCTGAGTGAATGGCCCACACAGGGACTGAGCCTGTGACCTTGGTGTTATTAGCACCATGCTCTGACCAACTGAGATAATTTACTCAGCATTTTGTTTAGATTTCAGCCCCCAAATGGATCATCTTCTGATGTCTTACAGATTTTGAGTGGTCTGTAAAGCTGCTAGAACAACAGTGGTTTACAACTCAGTGGGGTGCAGGTTGAATGGATAAAATCAGATTAGCAAGGTACACCGACATGTAAATCACCTATCTAAATTTATCTTTAAAATAATAAAATTTATGCTTATGTTAAAGACCTTGCTGTATTAGATATAGTAGTAGGATTTAAATTATCTCCACACAAGTAGCACAGTTTTGACATAAAATGTCTAGAAATCAATGCTGTTTCTTAAGCATTCATGAATGGCCAGAAATAATCTCAAAATCCTACACTGTATGTAAAAATTCTTTCAATTTCCTATTTGTATAGAAAAGCAGTAGTCATGAAAGAAAACAAATGAATAAAAAAACCTCTCACTCTCTGTATGTCCTTGGACAGAAGATATATGTTAAACATCAATGCCTATTTTAGGAATATACCTCTTTGAAAATAAACTTCAAATTCCCAGTCTTCAAGGCCCCAATTAGCCTTCATTAATATTATATAAACACCAAAAAATGCATTAATTAATCTTCTATGGACTACAATGAATTATAGGGGATATGCCATAGTTCCACAAAATGTACCTATAAGACCACCCCAAGCTTTCCAATTACAGCATAATGCCACATATTGCATAATTTAAGTATCCAAACTAGTTTCAGTTTTCACAGTGCAACAAATGGCATTATTCAAGTTTTCCCCATTAGATTATTCTGTTATCCAGAAAGACTTTTTTATTAGATTTGGGTCAAGTTCAGCAAGCAAGTGCAGTGAATTCATAGAAGGGGAAAATTAATGTTACCGTAAGATACAGCAATTAGGAACTGGGAAGAGGAAAAGTTTCTTTTCTTTTTCCAGCAAGTGAATTAAAATAGTTGGACAAGGGAAGACCTACTCAGCATAAAAGCATTAAGATCAAAGGCTAGATTTTGGAAACAACTGTCAGTTTTAGAGGAGTGGTGGAATTTTCAAAAATTCTTAAGCAGAACAGGCATCTAACTCTCTTGGATTTTAGACACTTGACTGTTTAATGGGCTTTTCAGCAGACCTAAATGCTTTTGAAACAATTAGTCAAATGAGTGAAAATATTTAGTATTTCCTCTGGTTAGTAAGTCAGTTTTAAAATGCAAAATGTGTTTCAATAAATGTAGGGCCTGTTTCTCAGGTCAGGTACAGAGAGTTGTGCTCACATGGAGCTCATGCTCTCAGCAGGCTGGACCCCAGCCAGCCTCTGTACAGATGCCATAGAAACTACATTTTAAAGTTCATTTCAAGACAGTGCTGCAGCCAAAAGAAACAATCTCTGCCCTCACCAGGCCCCAAACACTCATCCCTAACTACCACATTACCACCTCCCCTCTGCCAGCATAATGAACTGAATCACTGATCTTGTTTAGCTTAAAATTGACTTTTTTTCTGGCTAGATTAGGTTTGACCCTGGTCCAGCTCACTCAGTTGCTGCACAGACACTTGTGCAAGGAGAGGAAGTAGCAACATGGGCAAGTCTATTTCAACTAGTGGCAATGCTGGTCTCTGTCAATTCACAGCACATGACCAAACATATCCTTATTTCTTCTTTAGAATACTCATCACATCTAAGGCACATCTATTCAATTAAATGTAATTTTGCAATACTGTTTTGGACATTTTAATTAAATCCCCTTTTTCATGTAAATAGAGCATGACTCAGAAATGAAAATGAAATTAAGTAGCAAGACCCATCGCTTGTAAACTAAGCCAGCAAAAATTCAGAACGGGAAAGAATGTTCTTCAGGTTTACTTCTGATACCTAAAAAGACATAATTCAGTGTAGAGCTCTCAGCTGTTCATGAATCAAAATGGTTTATCCCAACCAACGAGAACATTCTTGAGGAAAATCATATATAAAATGTATTTAAATATTAAAAATCAGCTCATCTGCTTTGATGAAACCTACTTGAACCCTTGCTATTCATTTTCTGTACTTCATCTCACTGTTGGACTCAATACATTCCTGTTCTGCCTTTCCAACTGATGTGTTTAGGAGCAAAGCAAAGAAGGAATGAGAGATGTGTTTTCCACCATCCATTTTTAGGGCTGTCCAAACTCTCCTTGCCCTTTTTTCCCTCCTCTTTTCACCAGTCTGCCTGGGTAAAAGCCCATCCTGGACCAGCCAACAACCATGCCCAAGGAAAGCATCCAAGGAACATGCAATGCTTTGTGCTGTGAGAAGAACTGACTTTAGTTCAAAGCTCGCACTCCTGCCGCTGTTGGAGATAGCAGTTCTCAGTGATCCTGTGAAAGGTGACTCATGTTGATATAAACATGATAAGTGACAGGATTTCCTTCCCTGCTTCCCACCTACAGGCATTGAGGCTATTCACAGAATCACAGAATAGTCAGGGTGGGAAGGGACCTCTGGAGATCACCCAGACCAAACCCCCTCTCACTGCAGGGTCACCTGGAGCAGGTAACACAGGAATGAGTCCAGGTGGGTTTGGAATGTCTCCAGAGAGGGAAACTCCATGACCTCCCTGCTCCTCAATGTAAAGTTCTTCCTTATGCTGAAGTGAAACTTGTGTTTTAATTTATGGCCACTGCTCCTCATCCTGTCACTGGGCATCACTGAAGAGTCTGGCACCATCCTCTTGGCACCCACCTTTGAGACATTTATACACATTAATGAGATTAATGAGATCTCCTCTCAGTCTCCTCTTCCCTAGACTGAACAGGCCAGCTCTTGCAGTCTGTCCTCATCAGAGAGATGCCCCAGACCCGTGAGCATTCGTGGATGAAAGTGATGGCCTGAGGTCTGGCCAGCAAAGGGCATGAGATGTTGAACAATCCACACCAAAGCAAGGCCCAAATCGAGAGGTGAACCCGAACACCAGCACGAGGTGAAAGTGACAGCCCCAGCCCCGCGTGGGCGGCAGGCACAGAGGGGACACCCATGGGGACACAGGAACCGGTGGCACCGGAGGGCAGCGACCCCGCGGTCTGCCGGGCCACCGGCACTGCCCTGCTCGAGCCCCGCCTCAGGGTGGGCTGAGGGGGCACCGGCTGCATGGGGTGGCACCGGCTGCATGAGGTGGCACCGGCGCTTCTCCAAAATGGCGCAGGCGGGGCTGACGGGCCCCGCACGGACGGGGCACGGCGGGCGGGCGGGCCGGCGGCGCCACTCACCTGCCGGTAAGAGAGGCGGAAAGGCCGCAGGTAGAGCGAGGAGGTGCAGGGCTGGACCGCCAGCTCCTCGATGGCCTCCATGCCTGCCGGGGGGGCAGCGGCCGCGGCAGGAGGAGGAGAAGGAAAAGGAGGAGGAGGAAGGGGAGAGGCGCGCGCAGCCGCCGGCGGACGGGCCGGGAGCGGCACCGGAGCTGACGGGACGCGGCTGCAGCGCTCTCCGGCCTCTGCCCTCAGAGGGAGCCGGAATCACGGAATGTTGCGTTTCACCCCCGAAACTGGGAAACAGCAGCCTCGCCGCCTTTATTCACAGAATCGCTAAGGTTGGAAGAGACCTTTAAGATCATCCGGTTCAAGCGTCCACCTAGCGCTGCCGCTGTAACCCTTAAACCACTAAACCACATCGCCCAGTGCCAGATACAGATACCTCTTGAACTGGTGACTCCACCATCTCCCTGGGCAGCCTGTTGCAATGTCTGACCATTAGAACAGTGAAAAAATGTTTCTACTATCTATTCTGAATTTCCCCTCTTTTAGTTTAAGGCCATTTTTTCATTTCCTCTCAGTGCAGGCACCGAAGAAGAGACCGGTCTCCACCCACCTGACTACAACCTCCTGTCGTGGAATTATTCTCCAGAATAATTCTCCAGTCAGCTTCCAATACTGGCCATGCACCCAACCCATGGCAGAAGAATAAACGCAGCTCAGTTAGACTCCCCTGGCTGTTTTCAAGTTATAAAGTAGTTATCCCCTCTCCTTTTATGTCTTTATTTTTTAAGCAAAACACTATTAGATTCAGCAATTTCCTGTTTTTCGTAGAAGTTTGATCACGGTTATGGAACATTAGGTTACGTTACTGTGGGCGCTTTAATTCTCCTAATAATTATTTTCTAGGTTCATGTGCAACAGAGCTCACATTTTGTGGTGGTGGTTATCTGTCTGATTTGTGATCACTTTCCATGCAGATGTGCCTGTGTACAACAATTTAGGTGCCATATAAATCAAAATATTTTGTCAATATATTGGCTGCACTGAGAAAACTCTGAAGTTTCTTGTATCTTTTTCTTTTTTTGTCTTCCTCTGTACTTCCACTGCATCACTAAGAAAGTTTATTGTCTTGTCATGTGGTAGTAAGAATTTCAGCAGTCTATATAAAAGGAACTGATCCAGCAATTACAAAACTCACTAAGAAGTAAATGAGGCAGCACTTACATTGCAGAATGCTTACCATCAGTTCTGATAACGCAAGTGGCAAAAAAAAATGCTTGGTGGGGCTGAAAAGTGTGGTTTTAAAAGTATGTTTGCAAAGCTATCATAAAAAATAGGCAAGGAAATGTATTTTATTAGCTGACTTTGAAAATATTTGTGTAACTCTGTTTGCATCACTGTATATGTCTACATATTTCTGTTTTTTTCAGAATGATCTCAAGGTCATTCAGAGCTCCTGGGAACTTAAGCTATATTTTTCTAGGAAGTTATTTCAGTCTTCCAAGTCCAATTTAAGTATAAACACAGTTTCCATGCACAGCAGGTTTACAGTATCTCTGTTTGCTTATGTTAAAAGTTACCAGCTACCCAGGTCGGTTCAGCCAGTCAGATTGCCCTCTTCAATAAACATTCTGACACCACTTTCAGGTTTTGAGTGTGTGTGTGTTTTGGGGAACGTGTCACACTGTGTGATGGATTGCTTATTCCATTCCTAAGCTTTTGGGATTGTGATGTGTCACAGACCTGATCTCGTTAATGTACCTGGAACAGTTGAGCACAGTGTCACAGGAAAATGCATTTTGGGATGCTCTGCTGTTGTAATTGCAATGGAAAGCTGTCAATTCCTTTGTTGGAAAATCTTCTTTGTGAGTGTGCCAGCTGAAATGAGGATTTAACAGGCTGAGACTGAGGGGCTGACTTAGTGTTCCTGTTTTACAGGTGAAATCTGAGCAAGGAAATAAATAGGAAAAATATGTTCTGCATAGTGGGATTATCATTCAGCACCTGGACCTGAATTCCATTACAGTTCTTTCTTAAGGCTTAGATACCCTCTGCAGCAAGTGGCTTTGCATTTGCTAGTCCAGGAACAATCCCAAGAAGGAAATTTCTCTCAGCTACCATTTATTCAAAGGAACAATAACAAAGGGGGACAAGTTACTTTTGTGTGGGTGAGACACACTCCTGCTTTCCTATTCCTTTTCACTGCTTTTGTGGCTGACTGGCATGGTGACACCAGCCTGGCTCTAAGTGCACTGAATTCACAGCAAGGATTAGGAGAGGACACAATGCAGAGATGCTGCTCAGCTCAGGTGTCAGGAGAGCTCTGTTCCCATCTGAGTTCTAAAGGACATGGCGTGTTTGCTCAGTGAACTGCCCCAGCTACTCTGTTGTGTGTTCCTTGACATCACTGTGTGTTTGCTACTTTTTAAAGCAGAAATGCTAGTGGTGGTATGTGTCCAGAAACTTGGGAAAACACACGTCCATAATTCCAAAGTGTTAAAGAGCTGTGTTCATACCTATTACCTTCAATGAGATATTTCCAATACTTAAGTTTAAGCCCATGTTTAACTGCTTGCAGAATCTTTTGGGTTTGATTAGCATTATTCCAGTATCATTTACATTTCTACGATCCTGTCCCTAATTCATCAGTTCCCAAACTTCTTACATCCTGGATTACTCTTGGCTATCACAGTTTCTTTGTAGGGTGCTATCCAGGTTAATCATTGCACTTCTAATTGAAGCAGCTACCTCTGATGTCCTTCCACAAACCAAGTGCCTTATGCCATCATATCTTCCTTGCCAAGTATGACTGTTAACTTGACTTCCAGAAAACCAAGAATGTGTCAGAATGACAGGTTGCCTTTCACTACATTAAATATATTCCTTTATCTCCCTTAGCAGTGTCTTCTGGATTTTCTTCTTCTTCTTCTTCTTCTTCTTAAAAAAAAAAAAAAAAAAAAAAAAAAGAAAAAAGAAAAAAAGAAAAAAAAAAAGAAAGGCAGATACAAGATTGTGAATGCTGTTATGGGTGGTTTGCTCATGGGTTCTTCAGTCTCCTGGAGCTGCTGGTCTCCTGCTGTAAAATAGTAAAATCTAGATGTTTGTCCCTAGGCTCTAATAGCTCTGAGAATGTGTTTGTGCAACAGTGTGATAAAAAGCCTAATGAAGAAAAGCAGAAAGTGTGAATAAAAATTTGTTGCTTTTCTGGAAAGGGGAGTATGTCAGCAGGCAGAGAGGGAAAAAAGAGAAGTGTCCTGTCTGGAATGAAGAGTCTTAAGGGAAGATTCACTGGGATTTCTTACTAAAAAATGAAATGTTAACCTTAGTGTTAAAAGAAATTCTTTCTGCAGAGTAAAGTCCTTTGTTTAGCAGACTTCTCTTTCCTTCAAAGCAGTGTTTGTGTTACTTCGTGAGTAACTTTTATTACCTGCAAAGTACCCAAACTTTTTTTTTTTTGGTTGCCCTTTTAAAAAATCGCCTTGAACTTGGAGTTTCTGCCGGCACAGTCCTTCCCTTCCCCTCACAGCCCCGCGGTCCTTGGGCATGCACTCTGCAGAGGGTCAGGTTGCATCCTCATTAGCAGTTTGTTTTATTGCTCTTTGCTTTGGGACACAACCGGGAATGTTTCCATTGCAAGCCCGGTGCTGCTGCCCTTCTGCTCGCCGTGGCTCCGGAGCCGAGCACACCCTCTCACCTCGGCCCGGACTTACGCTGAATGGACACCCAGGAAAGTCCCTTGCAGTACTTCCCTCTTCCCGCTGGAGCTTGACAAGGTGCCTGAGCTGTTGGGTTCACTCATGCAGAGTTAGGCAGCACGTTTTCCATGGTGATTTTTGTGTGTGTACGTGTCTGCGTGTACTTTTTATCTCTGTCAATCCCTGCCGGGCTCACCTTGTTCTTTGACATCCCATGGCTCATGAACAAAAAGTTATTAGTCCTGAGCCTTTCATCTCCAGAGGACTCCTTAATGTATTGCAGAGTATCATTACTTTTGATACTTGTGAGTACAGTAGTTACTCAGATACTACAAGTATGAAAGCCTCAACAGCTAGAGGCATGCTGACTTGCAGTTCTCAAATTTCATATTTAAAAGAATATTTCTAACCCTCATGGTTGCAGGGAAAAAAGATGGGAAATGTAAATGATGGAAATGTAAATGATGGCAAACTCAATGGTTCTTGAGCTGTTAAGCCGAGGTGATGCCACATGTTTAGTAGAAAGGCTTTGCTGTGGTGGTGACAGATAACCTGAATCCCCAGCTCTGGGCAGAAGAATGCCAGCAGAGGCTGCTGAAGCCAAGAGGCACTGGATCCAGCTGTGTGCCCACATCAGCCCCATCCAGCTGGGATGCCATCAAAGCTGTTCTGCCTTGAAGCTGCTTCCAGAACTTTCTCCTCCGCCTCAGCTCCCTGGGCCACGTGCAGTTTTTGTTGAGGTCACGTAGGGGTATTTAGGAGAGTTGAACACCTTTGCTGTACAGGCTTAGTGAGAAAGATGGATGAAAGTGTCCCAAATTAATTCTATTTTGTAAACTCATGTTGGGAATCCTTCTGGTTGACAGCATGAAATCATATCCTCTTCATGTGGGCCATCCTTGCATGGCCACAGAGACGTTAGTTTTGAGTGCCTTTCTGGGGATCAGATGCATGTTCTTTCTGTAATGAAGTGGCTGTTCTGAAGTTTGCCTTCTAAAGCTTACCCCTTAGGCTCCTGGGGAAAAGCAAGCCTGAAGCTGCCAATATCTAACTTTTAATTATTTTTCAGTTCTAGGGCATAACCACCCTGGTTTACATTCATGAAAGTCAGGAATCGTGCTCGTGCAATTCTTTTGGCATTGTAAATAGAGCCCTAGAGAAATTTGTTTTGATTTTAGTAGTAACTTTTCTGAGAGGTGGCTTTTTTTAAAAAATAAATTATTTACATTTCAATTACAAAATATAAAATTAGGGGTCCACACTGCGATACACAACATTTTGTTTCAACAATTTTATTCACCATCAATTGGTTCAGGGCTGCTTTAATCCATGAATAGCCTCAGTTTGAAGAACTTGGAGCAATTATTCCTGTGTTTGGTTTGTAAGGACTGACAGCATGATCAAAACAGGCATGGTGTGTGGTATTGCTGATGTGCACCACAGTGAGTTAGAGGAATATGTCAGTTTGTTTCCCTTAGATGTTTTGATTAGCTCTGCCTTGTTTTCAGAAAAAGTGTATCTCTTTTAATGAAAACAACCGTCTTGGCCTTTACTTTGCAAAATCAAGAACTGTCTCATGGCTGTAGTAGGAAACTCACCTGTGTCTAGTTAAAATACTGTGATCTCCCAGAAGAGCTGAAATTTATCCATCTGCCTTGTGAAATGAAGGTCTGATAAATAGCTCCTTTTTTTCTGCCTATCATCAGTAAAAGCCTTGAACTAAATATGGTAAGAAAAAAAAAATTAAACATATTCAGTATAAATATAGATACGGATACCATGACATGTAAAATTGGTCTCTCTAAAAATAGTGAAGGAAAAAAGCTCTGCAACATAAATGTGTAACTAATATGTCAAATAGTTCTTAAGTTATTCACAATATAATATGACAAGTTGCAATATGGTATAAAGTAGAGGAGGGGAGGTGAGAACATGGGAAGTAAATTCTCATTTTTAGCTTTTCAGCCGGGGGAAGAACAGACACACAGTCTGTGAAAAAATAAACAATATGCATGCAAAATTTAGATACTTTTATATTATATTAATTAATCCTCAACAAATGTTGCCTACAGCTAACAGAGTGAAAATGATTAGAGGGAAGGCTTTGATTTTTCAATAATCTTCTCTCTAAGGAGGGAAAAAAGAAAATGATAATACTGTGTTGTTTGTATTACAGAACCATGTACAACTAATATCTGGATATCATTATGCTGGGAACTGTTCAAATGCAGGTAGAAAAATGGCATCTTTCACAAAAAAAGCAGCAAAATAATTTGCACAAAAGAACAAACAAGATGAATGTACAGTAATAAGGAACAGCTGAAGGAGAGCAAAAGATCATGAAGAATCTTCTTTTGTTTGCCACATATGTATGCAATAGAGCTGGAAGGAGAAAAGTATTTTGATTTTTCAGAGAACCTTGATGTTCCAAGAGTTTGAAATTGCCTGTAAAAAAGGACTGGAGCCGGAGTTGTTGGATACTGGAGTGCTGGCCATGGCTGTAGCCATCACCCTGGTATCTCTGAGCTCCCCAGTCACCACAACACTGTGTTGTGCCTGGAACTCTGCCCTGAACTGTGGGCATTATAAGCCTAAGGATCCTTAATCTTTCATGCAATTTGTCTAGCAAGATTTGTTGAAACTGTGGGAGCTGGAAGCCCTGGTCCTCAGGAGACTACCAGCTGGGCTGCTCAGAAGCTGGGGCTGGCATAGCTCCAGTGGAAGCTTGCCTGTTTTTCAAAGGAATTTAATTGAATACTTGTCTGGATGAAATGTTTCTGTTTGGTAAATTGAGACATTCCAAAATAAAAATACATTCAGAGAGGTTTTTTCCACCAGATGTAGGGAGCAGGTACATGGTTTCTAGTTAGACATATTTAAATATAAATATATGTGTTTTATGTGATAGAAAGGTAGAGAGACACAGCTGGCCATTCTGCTGCCTCCTCTTCATTTGGCATATTATATTATTTTCCTGTTTGTTTCTATTGCACCAGTGCTTAGGAACCCAGAGCTTTATTGTGCTCATCAGTATCGAATCACAGCTCAAAACAGCCTAAATGCTCTAGTGAGATTCTTGTGGTTGGAAGTGAGTTGGAGAAGAGCTCAGAGGAAGGACGAGGTAAGCGCCCCACAACTTAGTTCAAGGAGTTGTAACTTTTCTTCAAAAAAACGTGTGGTTGAAGGACAGCACAGACAGTGATTCTGGGAGTGCTGTGGCAGTGTGGGATGTGGGCTGGAGACACGGAGCAGCAGGATTTCATTATCAGAGACTTGAAGTCAGGAAGCAATATAAGGGTTGGACTGAGTGAGTTGAAATGATTTAGCAAGTAACCTGCAGGTAGTTGAGCTGATTAGTTGTTGAGGGCTAGCTGGAAAGTTAGAATTTGGGTTTTTAAAAGATTTGGGTCTGGAAGAGATTGGATCTCTATAAAAATCAAAGTTCCGAAAACCAAATCCTAGGCATTTTTTACTGGACTCTCAAAACTGTTGGAACTGACCTTTCCAAACTTAGGAAAGCGCCTGACTTTGAAATCTTGACAATTTTTTTTTTTTATAAATGTTCTGCATACTTTTCAATTCTTTAGTTATAGCTCAGAAAAAGAAATAACCACAAATATCAACCCTTCCTCCTCTTTCCTATTTGTGATCTATCTTGCTGAAATTATTATTTTGCACTGTGTACTTGGAGGCTGCAGAGAAGGTTTCCAGAGCATTTCAATTGGAGATGTGGGCATTAGTATGCTCACAGTAAAATTGAGCCCAGGGATATCCAGCCCTAATCTCTGTCGATCTCCCGGAGCAGCCTATTTTCATTTTACTTTTGCAGTGCTCCCTCTCTTAATGCCTCTTCCTTGCCTGCAGCCACTTCATTAGAAGGCTGGCAGAGCAGGAGAGGCTAATGTGTTTAATGTTGACAGGTGTCAAGACCAAAGGAAAGGCTCTGTTTGGTTCCCTGCTCATGTGAGGAGTTTGCACCTCAGCCAAACACGATGGACAAGGCAATGGGATATTAGGGTATGAAGTCGGCTCTGAAGGGGTTATCATTGCTTTTAAACTGGTGGAGATCTATTCACTGCATTGCCGTTTTGCTGAGACTAGATTTGAGATTCTCATAACTGAGCAACCTGTGGGAAGAAAACGCCCTCCTCCATCAAGATCAGGAATTATATATTGTTTTAACCACAGTGCTCTCCAACAACTGCTACAGTTTTCTGCTCACATTTAAAGATATGCAGTCTATGTATGCTAATATATCTGCATGAGAAATTGTCAGGACTTAGAGCCAGTCTTTGGCAGAGACAATAAAACAGGCTCACAAACAGGTGGTTTTCATCACTGGATGCATAATGCTGTGAGCATATTTTAGCCCCTTGCCTGATGCCCTGATGCTGCAGAGGAGGCAGTTCTCTCTGGACATAAACGGGGATGTATTTGCTGGAGAGGGTAACAAAGTGCTTCCATCACTGAGGCATCCTGCCTGGTACCTGTATAAATACCTCTAGGCAAGCAGGTAAACCAACAGCACATAATCTGTCATTGCTAAGGACAGCACCGCTGCTCTGTGTACACAAGAAAGGAAAAAATGTTTAGAATGAATGTGGATGTTCTGTTCTTCATTCATGTGTGACCGAATTCTAATCTCTTTGAGTGTGCTGTAAATCCAAAATAACATACTGAAGTCAGTGCAGTTCCTGGGGATTTGTGCTACTGTAAATGAGAACAGAATAAAGGATTTTTTTCTCCTTCTCTTGTAATGGTGAGAAGAAAAGCTGGATTGTCAGCCTGGCTATGCTTCTTTGCTTTGCTGACTTTGTCATAAAATGGACATCATTTAAACATTCTTTTTTTTTTTTATATTTAGAATATAGCAGAAGGAGAGCCTTGATGGTTTTTTATTTTACAGAAATATAAACATTAAAGTCATTTTTCTTTTACACATGACTTAGAAAGTATAATTTACTTGAAAGGACCCTATTATATACTCTGTCCTGTATTTGTTTATCTAATTGAATAGAAGAGCATTTACTGCAGTTTCAAAGTTAAGCCAATAAACATTTGTCTTTATATTGCAGCAGTGATGTTTGACAGTTGGGTTGGGCAACACCCGTTTTAACTTGGGTTTATTTTATAGTATTGATGAAGCAAAACTCCAAGTACATTTTCACCCCCTTGCTTGCACTGTTGCCGCAAGTTGGATATTTGGCAAAAGATTCTGAAAGCCTTTCTTACAAGCTGCCTGTGTTATTTACATCATCCTTATTCCCTTCACCATATAGGTCATCTCACAACTTCACATTTTGTTTCACATATCCCTGGATATCCTGGATCCCTGGTGTGTGAAATGAGATGTAGAGATAGGAGCAGAGGGATTTGAAATGGACCTACCTTTATCTTTTCAGTTAAAATCAAGAGGAAAGCAGCAAAACCCAAACTGAGCCTTTTTCTCTTATGTGCCATGCTCACACCAAAACATCTGTCCATCCACTCTACCTGCTTCAAATCCAGGAACACCATGGTTATAGGGGTGTTTAATGCTTATTTTCAGTCAGTTAGAAGATGCCATTGGCATACTTAGACATAAAAAAATACTTAAAGATTGCTGTATTATTTTATTTTTGCTCTATAAATGGCATTCTGGATTGTGCTGCCTGTATCAAATAGCTCCTAGGACATCCCTCCTAATCAGTTCCTTTTGGGAGCCAGATCGTCAGGCTCGTTCTGAAGCCGTGCCAGTGCCAGCAGTGCATGGGGACTACAGATGAGATCTTTGTTACAGAAGCATGAGATCAATTCACCATTCCAGGCCATGTAGTAAATGCATTCCTGACTGAGTGTTACATCGTTTTTATGTTCCTGGGACAGCATTGTGCTGTGTCTCCTCACTGAAAGAGCCATGTTCATTAGATACAGGAAGTCCTGCTAATCATCCATAACGCAACATTAACAGCTGCTGGTAGATCTTTGTGTGCCCACTGATCAGGGGAGAGTTTGCAGGAGATTTGGTGCTTCTTTGCTGTGATTGTTTTCCTCAGCATGCTTCAGAATCTGAAGTTCTGTAAAAGAAAAAAAAAAGGGGGGGTAGTTAATCCTTAAGGTTGTGAGGAAAAGTTTTAAAACATGCACCAGATGGAAATCAATGCAGTAGTGTCTGCAGGCCGACTCATAGGCTGAGAAGCAATCTGAAGGCTGACACTATTTGGATTAAAGGCAAAAGAGCTGCAAAGCAGTCACACAACTTAGATATCATCAATACAGTACGAGGACTCTGCAATTCTGCAGTGAGCCCTGTCTTGTTTCACATGGTTGATAGCTTTGTTTTCGCCAGTGGCTCAAGATAAACCCAATTTTCTCTCCTGTTGATTTGTGCTCCCTTTCTTTTGTATAGACAACTTCCATTACTTCCTTTAGCAGTGTACACAGATAGCTGACTCAGGAATGGAGCTGACCGGAAAAAAAAAAGATTTCCAGTCTATGGACAATAAATTTATATTTCTCCAATTGTTTTCTGCCCATTTTCTCACAACAAGAAGAAAAAAAAAGAAAAAGAAAAGAGCATAACTGATGAATGATGAGATGTTTGTTTTGAACTGTTTTGATCTATATGACACCCTTATGCTGGAGTTGATTACCCTAGTGGCTGCTTTGCGTGAAGTCTTCAGTAATCTGTCCTGGATGCCAGCAGTTATTCCTTAGCCCCAGCTTGGGATCTCTGACACCTCTCTGTGGGTGAGATATAGCAGGATTTCTACAGATTATTCTCCAGAACAATCCATTGTTCAATGCAGGAGTCCTGCATGCCCGGCTCCCATCCAGTTTATGGGACAAACTCTCTGTTGACAGTGTTGCTGGTTTTGGTAGAGAAAATACTAATCCAACATCCTCCTGGTAATACTAAAATAAATTATAAAATAAATCCCAAGGTGGTTTACAGTGTCTGGGAGGAAAAGTACATAGCAAATCGCATCTTGTACCCTGGAATCCAAGTGATTCCCCAATGTCAGCAGCAATAGGGGATGTGGTTTCAGAGAGCTGGGTATTCCATGTGACACAGAAGTGATATGGGCCAAAAGTACATGAAAGCACCTTCATTCCTGGCCCTTCCAACACAGGAAAATGCCCATAGACCATAACAACCTGCTCAGGAGAGCTCTGCCAAATGAATAGCACAGAGGTGGTAGCAGCTGCTGGCTAAAACAGGAAGGCAGTTGGTGTCTGTGGATGGAGCCCATGGGGGGAACTGCCCTAAGAGATGGCAAAGGTAAAGCAGAGCAATAATCAAAGAAATGCCCATCCTCTGGGTGGAGGTGTTTGTGTGCAGCACCTTGCTACACACCTAAATGCCAGGCAGCTCGAGGTTGTTGATACTCTGCAAGACCATACATGGCACCATTTGCTTTAATAGCAGCAATTAGTGGGCCAGTAGAATAAACAATGATTTTATGAAAATGAGGACTGATCCATTCATGGATGGATCTGGGACAAAGATTGAATCCCATGCTCATCTTCAGTGAATGCTCCCCTCAAGATGTTCATTGTTCAGCCAGATATCACTGCAAGATCCATACAAGAGACCATTTATTTTTGTGCATTTGCTGCATTGCACAGTACCCTGGGGTTCCAAAGCAGCTCTTTGCTGTCAGTAATGCCTGCTGTTTGCTCTAGTGCAGGCAGGCAGAGGAGCAGGTCCCAGAATCTGTTCACAAAATTAAATAAACAAAAAACCCAATATCATGGAGTACCTTGGTTTTGCCCAATTCACCCTTGCAGGGAGATGCTCTGTGACATTGCAATAGCCAGAATTTGCAGTAAGAAGCTGCAGGTAAGGCAAGTTTAAATGAAAATTAAGAAGTGTGTTTCCAACAGTGAGCATCATTCATCGGGGGAGCAGAAATTCCAAGAGAAAACACCTCATGGCTGATAATTAGTATGGTATTTTTTGGTAATTTATAGACAAGTTGATGGATTACACCAAGTTTCATCTGTTACAGACTGTGAGCAAGGCAAGTAGGGATTTGTCTGGGGAGAAGTACATGGCAGAAAATGCATTGGTTCCAGTCCTCCACCACCTCCTGTCTCCTCTGGTGTCCCTCCTGTGTTCCCAGCTGGGAGCCTCCGGAGGACAAACTGCAGGGTTGGCACCTTTTATGCCTGCAGCACAGTGACAGCAGGGCTTCTCCCTTGGTATTCAAGGTGATGTAGGTGAAAGAGGACTTAGGTTTCATGTTTCTGAGTCTTCACCCTAACTTTTGTTCTTCCCTCCCTTAAATTTGGGAGTTCTGTGCTGCTGGGAGAAGAGGGTGGGAGATCTGGCTTTGAAGGAGGTGAATCCTAGAACAGAACAGGAGTCTTCAGGCTCCAGTTAGTTCTACCTGGTCAGAGAGAATAAGTTTCTGATGTTACTGGATGGTACATCCAGGCAGGACAAGATGCTTGAAGCCCTCAAATGTTATGTGCTGTCAGCCAACAGCATAAAAAATGTAGCATTCCAGTTCCAAATCCTAGGAATTGGCCATGAGGATTCACAATAAATAAACATTTCAATTTCCCTGCACTAGGAGTCTTTAATGATTTTGTGTTTTTCTTCACAAACGGGGAGGCTTGAAATTAATTATTTAGGTGAAAGATGGCTCTTTCTTATGATTATAATTTCTTGTCTTTTTCTACTTAGACACCCAGTACTGTAGGTTAAAGAAACACATAAGAAGATTTGCTTTGATATCCTTAAACCTGGAAACAATGGATTCATACCAGAGAATGAAACTTATGAAACTGAAGATGAAGTCTTGGCTTTAGCTGCAGAAGTAATTTTAACAGGCGTCCACATGTGTTTAATAAAATCAGATTTCCACCTTTCCAACTGGAGCTTTAGTCACAGCAGCATATTTTGCTGTTCCCACTCAAGCCAAGCAGTATGTGATAGTAAGGACACTGTTGCTGGAGCAGGGAAAGTGGAATCAAACAGCATGGCAATCCATCTCACACTTCCCAGCCAACAAACTGAGCAGGAAAGTGTTAAATCTCCTCCAACAATACTGTATGGGAGCCTGCCAGTCATCTTTGCCTTTATTTGCAACTCAAGCAAAGAAGTAGATCCTCCAAATTAGGTCATCTGTTTTCTTCATTCTGAAAGATTTTTATTAAAATTAAAAGTGTTGTCTGTTTCTTCTCCCAGAGAGAAAACAAACATTGGCACCTAAAGTGGTGGAAGACAAACACTTGGTGCTGGGCAACTTGATTAAAGTGTATTCCTTATAATGAGTGGTGCCTCCCTTATCCTGCCATTGTGTTCAGACAAGAAAAAAAAAAAAAAGGAGGGCCTGCCCTTTCCCATTGTACAGTCACATTTTCCAAGTGCAGTGAAAATGGGTTTTATAAAAAGCTCTAAAAATTTTTTTAAAAAAATGAAATATGAACTCTGTCTTTTAGTAAATCACTGAAGCAACTCTTCAGTGAAGGCAACCTTATGCACCTTGTATGCAGGAAAACTGTTGAAGTTGGTGCTCTATCTAACCTACCACAGAAGGAAGATAATAGTGATAAAAATGATCTCGGATAAATGTTATCTGAGCTTTGCTTAAAAGTTTGCTACTAGAGTCAAAGCTGATTTTTACTTGGGGAAGGTAATAAAGGAAAAAGTGATTTGCAGCAGGAGACTGTTTTTGTACTCTTATATTTTATCGCTGCCATCACCAATACCAATATCTACATTTATCTACCAGTGCACATTAACCAGCAGTACACTAATACATTAACAGACATTCTTAGCTGTAATAGCCCAGTTCAGTCAGATGTAGTGAGAGAATCACAGAAGCTCTGCATCATGTTTGCCCTTATTCATAGAGAATTGCTTGTGGGCATTCACCTGTGTGCAAACTGGGCAGAAAAAATGAAAACTGTGCATTGCATGCTTACATTTTGGAAACATTAAAAAGAAGCTGTAGTCAGTAGAAATACATACCTATCCTCAAAAATAAAAACCCCAACAAAGAAAATTTGAGACTTAGCCTAAGCCATGTCCTCAGCTCTGTTTTGTGGCACCTCTATTTGTTTTAAAATTTCAGCACGGATTTTCCTTGGTATCTTTGTGTGCTCAGTTTTACTGTACTGGTTCCACCACCAGCAGACTCAGTAAACAAGGATGTGCTCAGGGAAAAACAGACATGGTTAAAAAGATCTGTGTTGCCAGCCAAAATCTGGTGAGGTTAGTTTGGGCTTCTAGCAGCCAAAATAAAACAGTTGTGCAGGGCCAAGAATTTTGAGATAGAGAGGGCTGCAGGAATTCTAAATATGCTACAGAAGTGGAAGCAACAGGACTTGGCAAAATCCTTGGTCAAGATACAGAAACAACGTGTCTTGCTAGCCAAACAACAGGGTGGTGTTGAAAGAGAGAGTGAGATGGCAAAACCCTTGGGTAGGGAGAGGATATCCAGGGAGGAGTGTTTGAAACTTGGGCCTGGATGGAGATTAAAAGTTAGCTCTAATGAAACACCCATTTGCTCAGATACTTGCTTCACAGTAAATATAAATTCTTGACCTAAAATTCTTCTTTAGTATGATCAAGGGATCTGAGCTGACCAAATAGTTCTGAGATCCAACAAAAACACAGCACTCTTGAAGTATACATAGATAAATATTATATATATACCTCCATCCATATTTACAAATATGTATGTTAAATGGACATGGTTTTGACATAATCATTTAATTAATAGAGAGAAATATTTCATACTAGAATAGTATTAAACAATTACAGTAAAGAATCGAATTTCCTTGTGCTTAACTTTAGTTCTGTATCAGCACATTTGCTTTTAGGTTTTCTTCTTTTCCTTCCTAATTTTGGGAATAATTACATTCCCTGTAGCTGCGTCAGTAATAGAAAGAAATTTACCTATGGAGCCTGCATCAGGGAAGCTTAACATAGAAATGCTTGTACCTGTTTGGCAAGAGAATTAGCAAAGTGATGCTAATTGACACTGAACACCTTGAGGGGGGATATTTTTATAGTCACCAATAACACACTGATGTGTATTGATTGAGAGGCAAGCAGTGTACATACCAATTCCTCACCCCATAAGAAAAATGCACTCAGCCAGCATGGCATTTTTGCTGTGTGATTTTCTTTGGTTTTAGCACCAAATAAGTACAATATAAAAGGCAGGTGCTTTTAGTTAATTAAAATTACACATTTTATCCAGAAACACATCAATAGATAGGCGTGTAAAAGGCAGAGATGTTATCTCACTCAAAGGAACATGGGTTTGGTTCACTCTTACTCTTTGAATTTGTGTTTGTGGCTTATTACCATTGTAATCAACAAAATATAAATCTCCTTCCAAGTGCCTGCTTCAGCCTGACAGCTCTGAGGGAGCATTTTACAGCAGGACCCTTCCATCCAGACCCCCAGACTGCTCAGGGTCTTTTTTAATTCTTGTGTTGGAGCTGTCAGAGCTCACAGATATAGTGTTGGGGTTAGTCAGCAAAAAGCAGCCCCGTGTTCCTCTCCCGGTGTCTGACATCCAGAGCCTGGGCTGCAGGAGCAGAAGGGATGCACGTGCCCTGCAGGGCCTGGAACCCGCCGAGGGCAGAGACACAGCTGGTGCCAAAATATGCAAAGAATTGAAATGAAGATTCTCCTAACCCTATACAACATGCATTTTCCAAAAAAAATGCCTAGATCTCTCATCAAAGTAAAACGTAATTAAGGATATTATTGCATGCCTCCTTAATTGGAACAGCTTGTGACAGAGAAGTATTTGGGAGGATAACAAAGTGCAGACGTGTGTGCAGCTCTGATGGAAACGCTGCCCAGCACATCCATGTCCATGCAGAGCAGATGGATGATGAGGGTCTGTGGGACTGCCCATGTGCCCAAAGTGGTTCATGGCCAGAAGGGCTGGCTCAGAGCTTATGCTGTAATCACACTAGGACACTGTTAAGATTCCTCTGGGCTAAGCAGGAGTATGTGGCTCCCCTGTGAGCAGTAGGGAGTACTTTAACATGTCATGTGTAACTGTAAGTGACACCTTTTCTCCAGAAGTATGAAGGAATTATCAACCTTCTGCCCTGTCTTGAAGTGGCTCCGCTGTGAGCAATAGGGAGTACTTTAACATGTTGTGTGTAACTGTAAGTGACACCTTTTCTCCAGAAGTATGAAGGGATTATCAACCTTCTGCCCTGTCTAGAAGTTACTGTCCCAAATGCAAAACCGGCAGTGTCAACGAAAGGACACACAATTGTGCAGCCAGTTCAGAAAACTATTCCTGTGAAACCCAGCCATGAGAGTGAGACAGCAACAAATGGATGGGAAGAATTCCCACAGACTGGTAGTGGAGAGAGACCATAGATGGGATTTGGGCAGAGTTAGGGAGGGGTTGACACCGGGGGGTGAAAGATTCCTTCATTCTTCTCATGTGGTTGGCTCTGCACTGCCATGGCCAGAGGAATAATACCCCAGGGACTGCTCTCCCAGACAGTCTGGCCATGGGCCAGGTATTAATTTCTCTGGGTTCCTGTGTGGAAGCAGGAAAAGTGAAGAAAAGTGTTAGAAATAAAAATAAGATGAGAATAATAACGATGTTTGCCATGGGGTTTCTTCTTAGGCAGTGTGCTGCTTGCACATCCCCAGAGTAAATGTAGAAACAAGTTTGTTATTTTCACATGATTAATAATGTAATTTTTCTTGTTTAATACATTTTTTGGTGGAAGTGTAGCTGGAAAGATTTATTTTAATGTGGTGCATTGAGAAGAACTGTTGCCTGATATTCAATAGTTAAGTTGAAGTATCGGACACTGGAGTCATAAAAACCTACTTGCTTTGATCTTGTAGTTAAAAAATGATTAAAGTATAGAATTGCATGTGCTGACATTAGACCTCCACCCACAGAGAGATTTAAAACTGTCGGGGGAAAAAGGAAAGTTGAAAGACAGCTTAAATATAATAATTCAGAAATTGAGCTGCTTTGTTATTTCAAAGATGGTCAGAGTAAAGGGGATTTTTCATACCCTATTTGTTATACTAGATCTAAGAACCTTATCCCAGGACATTTCCTCTTGCATACAACCAAAAAGATGAAAATTGCTAAAAGAGGTAGCATAGGAGAGACCTACATTTTCATATTTTCTGTTGAACTGAACTCAGTGAATTTACAGCCTTAGGGATTCCCTCTTCCTCTCCGGGTACCTTTACCCTGTGCAGGGTGACCCCTGCCCTCCCTTCTCCTGCATGCTGCAAATAGAAAAGATTGCAGAATTCAGTAATACAGTTTGCAGGGATGAAACGCTTTCTTCTTTTAATTGTATGCATATTGTCATCTCCCAGGCACATTAAATTACCTTGTGGAATTGCAATTATGAACTTATTACTGGTTTATCTAATTGTTAAAGAATACAGAGTTGGGTTTCTGGCCTCTGACATCTAAACTGCTCCAGCAAAGGCACACCCTTACACCCACACACAATCCTGATTTAAGTCAGTAGGAAGCCTCTGGTTTTGCATAAGCATTTTGTAGCCAGTATAGAGACTTACAAAAATGTATTGGCTGATGCTTGCATGATTACATCTGCCCAGCCAGGTTTCTTAATTCTTTTGTAGCAACGGCTTTGCTTATGCAAAGTCAATACATGATCTTGCAGTGTCCTTGATTATACAGATAGTTTTGATTCTCTGGCAAATTACAGACCTTTAGCATTTTGTCAAACATTCTTCAATAAAAGGACTTCTGTGATAAAAAAACCACGGTAGCACTCATTGCAAATGACCCTGGAGATCAGACAGAACATTAGATCAGTGAGTTGGGTTTCACTAAAACTTCTTCATTCCTATTAACATGAAGATCCTGATCAGAAATTGCAGTGTGACTGAGGTTAATGTTACTGTTCTCTGAGAACAAAGACCCAGAAATAACACCATGTCATCTCTGAGACACGAGATATGCTAGAGCAAGAAGATGCCAGGACAGCTTTCTGCAATCAGCTTCATTTACACAGGGTGCAACATTTTTGCTTTTGAATTGCCTGCCATGTTGGCAATGCCCTGCTGTTCTTCTACTGTATTCTTTACCAGATGTTCATTGCTGAAGCTCACACTTCAGAAAACATGTTGGCTTTTGGGATCAGTAGGATTCTTGCAACACACTGGTTTGATGTGCATTGCCCTTCTCAATACGAGAATTTAAATACTGTGTGTCTGGCTGCTGGGGTGGACAAGAAGATCATTTTGTTCTTCCAACCAGCAAGGATCCAGTTGCCACTTGAAGAGGTCCGGGACTCCTGCTGGACAAACTCCTGAGGCACAAGAGTTGTCTTTTCAGAAAGCTGTTCTCATCATGCCTGTGTGGACAAGGGAACCTTCCAACCATGTAGAGTTTCCCCTGTGTTGTTTGCTGAAAGGATCATTCCTTTCCTGATCATCTGCAAAGCATGAAATCCACAATGTGAGGTCTATTCAGGTGAGAAAAATAATGTTAAACTCTCAGATTCTTCTGTCTGAAGGTTTGTTTCCTGGTTAATTTTGAATTTTCATTGCTCCATAGAATGGAAGGACAACAACCTGGTATGATGAGGCAGGGTTTGCTTCTTGGAAGTGCAAGTATGTTCTCCAGCATCTCAGTCCCTTGGGGGCATTGAGGGACTGGTTTAGGATCTTGCTTATCCTTAAGTTAACCTGTCTTAACAATAATTGGAAGTAGAGTTTTAAGATCCTGATGTAATAGGGGATAGAGTAGCAGTACATAGCACATGGATAAGGTATAAATGGGGAAAAATAAGAAAGTTCCACAGAAAATCATAGCAAAGTAGATCTTCATGTTTGGCCAGCTTCATCTGCACTGACTCTGGCTATAAGGAAATATCCACTGGGAAATGGGCTCTCTCAGGCAGAGCTGTCAAAGAGAGGTACCCAGAGACTTGTAGAGAACAGGATATCATGTGCCTTTGGGCTCCTCTAAAAATTGAAAGAATGAGGAGTTTACAGATCATTTCAGACGACAAAGGTTTATCTCAGGGTTCTACTACAGCATGGCAGAAATGGATATATTTTACACAGTCACATCCTCTATGCAAAATGCCAATAAATAATGCTTTCAAGTTAAAATAGCAAAGAATGTCTTGAAGCTTATATCTGTGGAAACAAACCTTCTAAACTAATAGTAAATGACTATTTATAATTGCCTGTTGAAATGCCTGACATCAGATGGTTGTACTACTAACATGAGAACGGTATCTGACAGGTTGGGAAAAACACATGGCAGGAGATGGGAATATTGATTTGTAGGCAAAATTTGGAGGGAGGGGGAGGGAGACAACAGCCAAGAATGTGCTTTACTTTTTAAGAAAGTGACATTCCTACCACCAAAACAAAAACCTGAGAAAGAAAGCACATTCCAAAATGATATCATCACATTCCTTCTATACGGACAAACATGCAGCACTGTAGCTGCTGTTTCCTGCGTTTGTGATTTCCCTCAAAGAGTGTTTCAGTGAGAGATGTTTTCAAATAGGAAAAGAAATTCAGTTTCAATGTCCTTAAGAGCCTCTTAGCAAAGTTAAACTGTCTCTTTGAGGCCAAGACTGGCTTATGTATGGATTGACTAATACATCAACTTGTAAGTTTGTGATGGAGGTAGAAAATAGGTTTTCCTGTCTTCAGTAACACTTCTTAGAGAATATCCACATATTCTGGTGGGTGCTTTTGGCTGAATAATAGACCCAACATGAGTTTTTAATTTGTATTGTACTGATACAGAATCTGCAAATTGTCTTGATTTCCAGGTTTTCAAGTGGATAGGAGGCCTGTGAGCCTTGAGAGGATTTGTGTTAAATTGACTCACTGAATGTAGCAAACCACAGCAATACCTGACCAGGGATGTGATGATTCTCCATCATCAGGAGACTGGTGCAAACCATATTTTTTTAAAGTACCAGCAACGACAAATTGAGACCACAGGGTTGAGCAGGAGCTTCTGCATGACTTTCTTCACCTTGGATTACTCCAAAGGTCAGACTGAATGATCATGAGATCATGAGCTGTGAGTGCATGGGCTGCCACAGCCTGAGATCAGTGAGGGGCTTTGCCTGTGCTATCCCATTCAAGGTGGGGAGAAACGGATGAGGAGATTCAGGCTCCCATGGTTTACAGGCTGGCAAATGTCTTAGGGCAGCAAAGCAGGCAGAATCTCACTGCAACTGCATGGCAGGGGGGCTTATTGTTGGTCTGCTCTCTTCTGAATTCCACTCTGGTATAACTCAGTGGCTTCCTACAAAGTAAGCCCAAATGTAACTGAAAGGAGAACAAATTCATAATCAATTAAAAAAATAAAAGTCTGAGATTCCTGTAATTTTTGGAGTACAGACTGCAAAACCATGGCTCTGTACATGTTATTGTTCAGTGTGTAATTCTGAATTCTGTTATTATGAATAACACAGAGGGTTATTCAGAAACCCTGAGTTTCATCATCAACTATGAGCACCTAGGGGATTTTTGTAACTATTTCCCCATACTCCTACCTTCTATCATTAGCATCCTAAAATCAGCATTCAGGCACAGACATTGTCCTCTTGTGTGATTATGATAACTTAATCCTTCCCTTTCTTTTTCTGTTATCTTTGCCATACAACATCTCTCTCACTGATTTCAAATGCAAGTTTTGAGGGGCAGGGTCTGCCTCTGTAAGTATGAAGAGGTTTTGTTCTCATTCAGGGTTGCAGTACAAACCTGTAATATTATTATAAATACTATTATAAGAAATAAGATTTATTTTTGAAACAACAAATATTTACCCAATCCTTGACTCAGTTCAGTAGCTCAATCCTTATACCAAATAGGTGCATTTTGCACAAGTGATGCCAAATTACAGTGTCTTCACAAACACCAGGGTCATTGTAAAATCTCTCTTGGCTTCAACAATTCTTTTTGGGTGATGAACCACCTATCACAGCAGAAGACTGATGGTCCAGCAAAGAAAATTGCCATGACAAAATTGTCCCTCTCACAGTCTTTTCCAAACCATTCGCCTGCTGACTGCAGTTTCTCTCCAAACACTATTCTGCTTTTATAAAGTGTGTGAAACTCCTCCATCCTGCTGCCCCCAGACTGGCAGCTGCTCCTTCTGTCCTTGAAGCACTGAGGGAAGCTGTGACTGGTGTGTAGCTCTTCCTCCCCTCCAAGCAAATGATGAGGTTACATGGCAGATCCATGTTTCCTTTGTATCTTTTTATTTGAAGAAACAGGACTTGAGCCTGAGTGGGTCTGTAGAGGCATTCAATTAAACAAAGACATTTTATTTTAGCCTCTGTTTAATGAAGAGGAAACCAATAGACAACCTTCTCTTCCTCTGGGTGAGGAAGGCATTGACAAGTACTATATTTAGTTGTGAACTAATGCAACCTGCAAAGGGATTTTATCCAACTTACCAGGAAATTAATCCCCCTTCATTTCTAATGACTTGAACTTCAGGGAATGTGAGCAGCTCACACTACACTCATGTTCCTAAATGCATTTGAATTTTAAAACAAAACAAAGAGAAATCCAAACCAAAATTAGGCGAAAAAAGCAGCATTTTTAGGCAAGAAATTCTTCTATCTTGGTCAGAATATTGGACACGCTTGCTGGCTCTGGAAGGGAAGGTAACTTTTTGTTCTTGCTCCTCTCAGGGCTGATAGCCTAGGGGAAGGGATGGCTGAACTAGACTGGATGAAGAACTGTGGCCATGATATGGACACTGGAGCTCCATCTCCAGGGATAAACATTGGCCTCTTTTGCCAGACAACACTCCTGAGCTGCAGGACTTTGATGTATTTATTGCTGATGATGATGATTCATAAGACACTTGAGAAGACAACTAGTTTCTCATATCCCAAAACAAGTTTCCAATCTGGGTAGTGTAGCTGTAAGCTGAGCTAATTAAAGATAATTTTTTGTATATGACAGGAAAATGCTGATAACATCAAACCCTAATGGAGAGAGATGGGAGAATTTCCCTGAGCTACGTGCTTTGCTGCTGAGAAAGTAGAGCTTGGCAGATGGAGGAAGATGGAACTGATTTCCAATTTAGCCTTCTATTAATGTTTTATGAATTTAAATTTAACACAGTAATTCACTCTTCTGAAATCTTTGCAGGACTCCTATTTCCTTTCTATGGACTGCTAAAATGAATTCTGTAAAAATATCTGTGTATACACATATCAGAAGTCTCTCCTGTCCAAAGAAGGAGCAAGAGAGTCTTGGTACAAATTCCACAACAACTGTCCTTCCTACCATATGAGGCTCAACATCCTCATTCTATCAAAATTCCCTCTGAACTCTGTGGCTTAGATCCAGGTTTGTCTGGGTCCAGCTTCTCAGGTATAGATGGGTAAGAGTGAGCAGAGGACACACATTGTTTGTATTCTCTTAATCTCTCTGAGCAATTAGGCTTTGGCAGAGAAAGGGTGAGAGAGGCAGTGAGAGTCCTTTCCTCCTCACTCTGCGTGGGCTTGAGCTGCAGGCTGTGTGATTTTATCCAGTGCATTCTTATGGCACTTGGGGAGTGCTCTGGCAGCAGGCCATCAAGACATACTGATGGCATCCCAGGAAATCTCTTTAGAGAAATGCAGGAAAGTAAAATACATATCCACCCACCCTGGGCACTAGGGACTATCTGAGAGATGGATGCTGATTCATTCTGCCAAAAAAGAAAAAAAAATGGTAGACGGAATGCCCAGCATGAATTACCTTCTGCCTTTCTTTTCATTGATTATAATTTAATCCTGTAGTGAGCTGGCTTGGACTCAGCAACCTGAGATTCAGGCAGATGAACTTGGACAAAAAAGCATTCAGCTCCAAGGACCAAGATGGAAACAAAAAGTTATTTCTCTCAGGGCATGTTTCATCCCATTATTGATAATTGTGTCAGTGTCTCAGGCTTAATCCCTGGGAGCATTCCCAGGGCTTTCACACTGCCAGGCCCTATACAGGCTGGGGGGACAGTGGGTGAAGGATCAGCACATGCTGGCAAGTTAATTGGGGTTTTGGTTATACTGCCATGAATCTAGAGCAGCTCTCCCAAAGCCAACAGCAGCTGCTCTCTGTCTGTGCCACTGACACTCAGAAGCCAGAGAGCAAAACACTGTGAATTTGGGAGCTTCAATTAGCAGTTCCAAAAATGATGGAATCCTGAGAGGTAGTGCATCAGCTGAAAGCAAGCAGAAGGGTTCCCAAAATATAAGCATGATTCTGTTGAAAATCAGTAAGAAAAACAGACTGGGGAGGGAATTTTGCCCAGCATGTTCTCCTCAGCAGGAAGGGAATCTTTATTTGGAGAAATATGACTTTATTATGTCAATTATAGCGCTTTTTCTTATCATGTGCTGTTGCACAAAGAGAAAAGAGGCGTCTGCAAGAAGGCCTAATATGCTGATGCTGATTTAGGTGTGACTGGGTGTAAAAACACAATCATTTCAGAGCTGGGCTAGCTACTGCTGGCAATTCAGCACTGCATATCTCAGGGTCTGTCTGCTCTGACCGGCTTCCTGCCGCTATCCACCATTATGTATCAGCAGGAAATTACACTTTTATGAGTGATTTACCTTTAAACAAACACTACTACACAAACAATATGGTATTGAATTTGGTGGTTTGCCTTTTAAGTATTACAGTGAAAGACTGTAACAGCTGTCTAAGCTGATAACTACTACCTAGAGTAAGAATAATGTTGACTGAGTTATTAGTCAATTGTTTAACTAAATCTAGCTGCATCTCTCTCTTTTGACTGTGGCATTTACAGTTTCTTCAAACAATATAGTCCCTTGAAACATGTAACTGGTTCCTTGGGTGGGAACTTTATGGATAAAGAACTGTTTTGGAAGTCAGATCACATTTTTAATGTAATTTTTTGTATTTCTGTGTTTATTCCTTTATTTTTTGTAACCAATGCCTGGAGGGAATAGACTCCTTGAAGTGAATTTCCATGTGGCTTGCTAAATTTAGCAGATGAGTTGCAACCACAACTTGTGGCTAAAGGTGACTAGACTGCTCAGCTGGATGAATTTTGGCAGAGATGGACTGAGACCATGTAATGAAACCACTGCATATCTGCTGCAGTGGCTTTTGTGAGAAGGTTTATCCTAGGATGGGGGATCATTTTGTAAGGTGTTGAATGCCTGCAGCCATCAAGAAGACTCTCAACCCATTGCAAAATAGGACACAGCATGTGTGCAGGAGGTTGACCTAGCAAAATTCTTATTCCCAGTTTGAACAATCAGGGTTAACTTCAAGCCCAGTTGAGACTTCCAGACTTTGAGGCTCCACAGTTTGGACCAGATCCAAGGTCCAGTTAAGTCACCTGCAGATTTTCCACTGACTTCACTATGCTTTGGACTAGGCACTTTGAAAGGCTATTCCCATGAATTCAAATGCCTAAAGTCAAACATAGCTTTACACAATTGAAAATCACCTGCTTTGTATGTTTTCAAAGGCAGCTCCACCACTCAGCAGTAACAATGTAGAATTGGGTTGAAAGGGTGAAAATAGAGGTGGATGTGAAGTGACTCTTCAAAAAGTCCATGGCAATGGTCCAGCTCTGCCACACTGAAAATGAGAAGTTTTAATGCAGACTTTTTATGGTCATTCCTGAACCAGATTTAAAGGGGAAAAAAAATCTTGTTGCTATTGCAGAACAAGCACTCTCCTCGTGTTTTATAGATTTGAACAATCCTCGCTGCATTCTTTGAAAAGAGAAATACTTCAATGCTTCAAGGCATTCCTTTTATTGTATCACTTCTACTACCATTTTAAAGCCAATTTTTTGATATGAGCTCTGGTGATACTCTGGAGTTGGTCTCTACCAACAGCCCATTTTCATCAAGTCACACCTGGAGTCGTTTCCCCATTGCAGGAAGGATCAGTGCTATGCCTCAGAGACAAACTGTTCCCTGCAGCTTTGCACCTGGCAACAGCCTAGTTCCAAAGAGCCAGACTCACCCTTGAATTCATGTACAAGCTACAAATAAAGGCAATCTCATGTCTTTTGTCCCACCATTAGTTTTTTGAAAGTACATTTCCCCTTTGCCTATAAGTGCTTTTTTGTAACAAAAATCCTGATTTTTTTAGGTCAACCTTATATCACTGTCTTTATGGTTTTCTTCTTTCAAACATGGTCATTTTTGAAAATTCTTGTACATATGTGCATCAATTATGTGGGTTCTGATGTAAGTGCCCAAAAGTTTTGAGGACTAGGCCCTTCTTTGTCTTATTATATGGATGAAAAGGAAGAAAAGAAAGGTGACAGAAGATTTACAAAGCCTCATGATCTACTTCTATTGCTTATTATCTGCCTATATCTAAGTTTTTAAAGGGTCCTTTCTTCATTAGAGGGCTAATTATTTTGTTTAGTGAGCCAAAGCATAGATGAATATTGGATTAACAATGCCCACTAACTCTCCCTCAGCAGGTGGAAGTTTTGATTCTGATCTGCTTGGTGGTGGTGTAAAGGAAGAGTCATGACCTGGAACCAAATGGATATGGAAGGTTATAAAGGAGGATGAGATCAGAAGGAGTTTCTATTACTGTCTGGGCAGCTCCCTGCTGATGTAGCCATCCTTGAAAGAATAATAAACTCTTACAGTTGACTTTTCAGGTTCTCGTGTATTTTGGGGCACAAGAGCTAATGGTCACAGGGAAAATAAATTATCTGTTTCTAAGCTATTTTCCTTTTTTGTTGTTGCTTTGTTTTGTTTTGTGTCCATACCAAACTGGGAAGAACTGCAGGTAATTATGAGGTTCTTAAATGCACGAAAATGGCAAAACAGCCTTGAACACAAATAAAAAGGGGCACTTCTCTGTAAAACAAGCTGTCAAAAGCATTGCCTCTTAATGCAGAACAATAAAATAATCTTTTCAAACAGTTTAATGGCCAGGATGAATGAAAGAATCTGTGTATGCTTTACAAATGACCTGATTACTGCCAGCTCACATGCTTGCTCTGCAGTTGTAGTACATTAGAATTTGAAGTAGGATGTTGTTAGCAACTCTGTTGCGTGGGGTGGAATTTGAATCAAAAGCTATAAATGACCTGTGACAGCAAAAATGAAAGTGCAATTGCTTTCTCACATGACCTGTTTCTTTTAGTGTCATTAAACTCAATCAATGATTAACCTTTGGTTTAACAGTGCTTGTCATTTCATAGCAAATCAAGTAGAAAAAATGTTGTCTACCTGAATAATTCCCTAGAAAATGTCTCTGAGGTACCTTAATAGTTTGAGAGGTGAGAGGCTGGCCTAAATTTGAAGTGCAAAATCACTGAGTGCAATTGAGGGAATGAGAAACATCTGACTATCCATTTGGCCTGCAGAAATCCTGCATGCAAACCCAGACTACAGGAAGACTTGGTGTATTCTTGCACAAACAGGACAATGTTTGACTCACAAATAACACATAAGAAATAGCATTGAATTATTTCACAGAGCCTTCATCTCACTAAGATTGTTTTTTGCATAATAACTGTATGTAGTAAATATATACAAACAATGTGTTGTAATCCAAGATTGTCTGGGTATGGTTGTGTTTTTTTGATCTTCATTGAGATCAAATGAGCTATGTTACTTTACACTGAATTAAGTTCTAGTTGGAATGAATTTCCTTTTGGCAACCAATTAGGATGTTTAAAGAATTTACTTTTATTTCTTGATCTCAAAAGTATTTGTGGACAGTTCACATGGATGATGTATTACTATGCGTAACTGCTATCAGCCTGTATAATTATGTCATTTGCATATGCTAACAAGGTACATTATAGGTATGGTGTTTTCACATGCCTTTTATCCAATTAGCTCATTGTACCCAGCAGTCTTGTGTTCTGCCCCTCTGTCACCAAATTATTAAGAGTTGTGAATTGAAAATGGTTCCATTCATATGGTGTGTCTGTGCAGACAGACCTTACTCAGAAGAAACGTGGCTTCTGCTGTTCACAATCCTGATTTATTCATTACACACTAGGGGAAGGTCTGCAGGGCCCCAGATAAGCTGGGGAGCTTGATGTGGGAGATGAGAATTGATTGAGAATTTCACTAAAAGTTGTGCTCTAAAAAACACAGATTTCCCAGGATGACTTCTTGTGCTCATCACACACCTTTCATCTGAAGGCACATGGAATAATTAACCTTTGCTTGCTTTCATTCATTTTGTTCTCAAAAGGAAAAGTTGCACACAGTGAGATCTCTTTCCTCTTTTTTCCTATATCTAAGTGTTCCAATGCACTTTGTGTAGCATTTTTAGTTCAATCCCATTGAAATGGGATTCATTCAGGTGATTCAGCCATGCTCATGTGCCTTCGTGTGCAGAATCATACCCAGCTACATTTCTTTTAAGAGGATTTGCATGTAGATTTGCACCAGGGAGATAACAATTTTTCAGTAAATTTCCTTCCTAGAATTTTGGCACAAAACATGGATCCTGGTGAAACAAGGATCCTGGTGAAATCATCACCCTGTTAATAGTGTAGCAACACGATAATACCGTCATCATGCTCAGTGAAGACAGAGCAGTGTTGGGAAAGTATAAGGGACAAGAAAGTAGATTTTATTATCCCCAGTGCTCTTAGCTATCTTATCCTTTTCTTAAATTGGGAATATTCCCAAAGAAAACTGCAGTGTCAGTTTAGGAACATCTCCTATTTCATTGCCATATGATTAAAACCTCATTGACTCAATGGCAGCCTAATTAATCAATGGAAAAATGAAAAGGAGAGAAAAATTAGGGCAATGTTTTGCAAGCAGTATGCAGGCAAGAGGGAAATGAATTAAAAGAAGTGTGGAGAATGTGGTTTTCAGTTACTCTGTTTTCTCCTTTTCCTTTCTTTCTCTCCTGTCCCTGCCACTCCAAGAAAAGCAGCTGGCATCTGTAGCCTGTTGTGCAGATGGGTTGAGAGGAGCACATATTCCACGATGTGTCTGGCACACTTCAAAAGTGGCTGGTGACTGATTGTGTATTTGCCAGCAGCCAGTGATTAGGGAGGCTCGCTGTAGCCATGGATGTCTGGCAGCACACAGAGTCCAAGAGACTGAGGGCATAAGGAAACATCACATTAATGTCTCTCAAAGCACTGGCCACATACGCAGCCACTTGGTAGACATAGCCTGCAGGGTGAGTATGTCCCTTATCCAGACTTGTCAGTTTCCCAGGAGTCATAAGTTTTTGTGTTTATTCCTAGATGTATGGAGTATGCACTGAAATATGTTGTTGTGTGTACACCTTGAGAGAAATTATGCTTGGCCTGAACAACTTGCAGTTTAAGTAGGCAGGAGCAGCAAAGGGCTGGAGACAGAAGATTTCCCCATTCCACGGGGAAGGAACTGAAACACAGAGAAATAACATTGTTGGGTGACACGTGGGAGTTGTGACAGTGGTGAGAGCTAAATCCCATTATTACAAGCCTTTGTTGAGGGTTTTAGCTTCAAAATGATTTTTTACCTGTATGTACAAGGCATACCTTTGACTTGAAGCCACTTGACTCTTTCCTCCAGCAAGGCAAGGCTCTGCTAACCTTGAGCACAGGTCAGATGCCAACCTTAGCAGGGTTCTGTTCCTCTCCTCAATTTCCACTGTGGCCTCTCTGTCATCACAGCTCTGCAGCACATCTGGGACACAATTCTTGCTTTTTGGAGGAGGCACAGCAGCTACTAAACCCTTTCACTGTCTGCTCCCTGCCCACTCAGCCTGGTGTTGAACCAGGAGAGAAAACAAGGCCCAGGCAGGCAGATGACAAATGACACTGAGAGGATGCTGACATGGCTGGAGCAACATTCCTGCAAAGATCCAGCCACTGGCAGACAGCTTTGCCATGGACTTTGCCATGCAGGCAGGACATGGCATTGCTCAGGAGCTCTCTGTAGCCTCTCACTCATTTTTCTGGAATGGTACCAGCACAAAGCTGCAGCAACACGCTGGTGATTCAGGCCCAGCATGAATGGTGGGGCTGGACTGGTATCTTTGCTGCATGCCAAGAGGGACTGTGCCAGAAAATTCACTGCCAGCAGCATACTTGCACCACATTCAGCTTTACAGACACCTTTCCAAAACAAATATATCTGCTTAGAATGAAATTCAGTTCTTTGTGAAGTGGCGTCAGGCTCGGCTGATTGGGGTTGTTTATGGAAAGTCATCAGCTCCCCAGTGGTGAGTTCTCCAGCATCAAATCCAGTCTCTGCATTCCTCATTGCAAAATTAAGAGCCTTCCTCCAACCTGCACTCAGGACTCCAACTTGTGGTGATCTTCAGGAGAGGCCAAGGCAGAATATTTTCCTCCTTTTTCCCCATCACTGGGTGATTTTCTTATTGTAAAACTTATGCACTTCCACTGCTATCCTCCTGGTCTGTTCATTGGTCTCTAAACCCACCTCCAGCCTCAGTTTCCCATCAGATAATCCCAATGGCAGCCCCTGCCCAACCATTTGGCCGTGATAGAAGACCCATGGGCTCTGGCAGGACCTCAGCCAGCATCCAGTCAGTGAAAACCAAAAAACCCCCTTTATTCTGACCCACTCTCACACCTCTTCTGCACTGATGCTCTTCCAGATGGTCCAGAAACTGAAGGAGGATTGGGACAACACTGACAAATGTGGTGGCTCCTCCTCCAGAACTGTCCAAGTGTCAAGGAATGGCTCTCTGCCTCTGCTCTGGGCACAGACAAGGACACTGCTGTGGCTGCACCTGAGCAACACGCAGGAGCAACCTCTTTTGCCAGAGGTTACATGAACAAAATATTTTCATGAATAGAAATAAAACAAATGAGAGAGAATTAGGAGAATCGGGATTGCACATCAGTGTAACCACTTTTCTCTGCAGTGGGAACAGCTCTGCATCAGGCATGGAACCTCAGACTTTGGTCAGTCTTTGTACATTATTCATTTTTATAAATTGCTGTTGTATACCCTGATATTGCAACCTGTTGGCTGATACTGGCATGCCCAGTGATTTTATCAGGTATAATGGCTAGCACCAGCCTGAGCCCTAGACCAGAAGCCTAGGAAAACTAGGATATTCATCAGGTGCTTTTAGGAGAGAAAGCTTCCCACAGACAAAGCTTGAGTTAGCATATGAGGAAAGAAGAGGAAATGCAGAGCTGGCATAGCCTCAGCTTGGAAAAACTGACAGTCAGGCAGCAATCCCCAGGGAAAATATCCTAATTTAGGAGAGCAGGAGGAATAGCTGTGGATTGTTTGGTGCAGGGGTGGGGATGCAGCCAGGACAATTCCAGGGCCATGGTAGGAGCAGCTGGGCACATCCCTGGCTGGGGAAGGACAGGCAGTGCAGGGCCAGGGGCTCCACATGGACATGGGATATGGCCTGTGGGGCTTGGCACCCTGGAAGAGCCACTCTGATTGATCCAAGCAGTAACACAGAGGGAAGCAGTGTGGGGGACTTGCCTCAGACCTGCTTTCTCCCTTGCAGAGGTAAACTATTCAACCCTCTGCACTCCAGCCCCTCGGGGGACTTGCCACCCAGTTCGAGAGCAGGCGTATTAATAAACCAACAATATCTGTGTCTGCATCTAGATCTAATCTGTGGCTGCTAAGTGAGATTTGCTGCTTCCCACCCCCAGAAGCATCTTATCAGTAGTTCTGGAGCTCAGTTCTCCACCTGCAGTTTGAACATCCCATACAGGGGTGTTAATTTAGAGTCCATGCCTCCACTGTTCTGTTGACCAGTGTTAGGGAAGTACAGGTGATGTCCATATCTTCAGGGAGGTGATGCCTTTCCTGCTTTCAGTGGTTGGTTCAGCACATGATTCTGGTTTTCTGGATAGACAAGCCCTTGCTGGATTTTGTCAGCTGAGCTGCAGCCCTTACCTGCTTCACTGGAAGTTCTACAGTGGCCATTAATTTGGCATCAGTGTTTCCACCTGAGGTTGCTGTCAGGTTTGTGATGGTCTCACAGTCTGATCTCTGTGGAATCCTCCAGAAAGATCTTCATGGCACACAGGGCCAGGCAAAGCCTCTGCTTCCCCAAGTTGCCTTCCTGACACCTCTCTTCCTCTGTTTCGTCTGAGCTCCAGCTTCACACAACAATGTTTAGTACCTTCAAATTCATTATTTAGCTACATTTTGGGCAAAACACTCTAAATATTAATGCAAACAAAGCCTGTTTCTTTTAACTGTTTCCCTCTGCTTGCTGATAGAAACAAGGGGAGAGCTAGTCCCTGGGGAGAGCCTGCCCATCTGGAGTATTCATGCTTTTAGGGTCTGCTTTTCATCCTCTTCCCTGGCACTTGCCTCTTGCAGGGCTGGGCTGCACATTCACAGGTATATGACATTACTGCTAATACTGCAACAAGCTGGCATTCATCAAGCATCTGGGATGAAAGCTGTCTTTAAAAAGGCAGGTAGGGGCCTGTGCCATGGGGAAAATGACCAGGTTTTCTAATCACTCATATGGAGTTATCTGGACACATGGCTACCTTTCATCACTTTTGCTGACGCCAAAAAAAAAGGGATTGTAAAGCCAACATGCCTGTTGAAATGTCTGTGTGTACTAAGCTGTCATGGACTTGTTTTGGGTCAAAATAACACGTGTACTTGATTTCTTTGTTTTTAATTTTTCTTTTCTTTTTTTTTTCTTTACTCTCCTGATTTTCTTGTGAGAATGTGAATAAAAAAGACAAAACTTATCCACAGAAAATATAAGTAATAGTGCCATTAACCAACATTACTTCTTGAAAGCCATGCATAACCCAAAGCATACTGTAATGGTAGAAGAAAATATAAATAGCCAAATAATATTTCCCTTAAAAACTAAACACTTCAGTAAATGGGTTTGAGTGACCTGGTCTAGTGGGAGGTGTCCCTGCCCATGCAAGGTGGTTGGAATGAGATGATCCTTAAGGTCCGTTCCAACCCAAGACCATTCTCTGATTCCATGAGCTACAGCTTCCTTATCCCCAGTGTCTGTACCACAAACACAGAACCAGGAGAGCAGCTGCACCAGGTCACATCAAGGTCCATCCTGACTGGCATCCAGCTTTGGACTGAAATCATAAACAAATGTCTTGGGAATAGGAAGGAAGCAGAAAACCTGTAAGATACATTCCCCTTTCAGCATCAGCTGTTCTCAGGTCAGGGACTCCCTGAGAAAGGTGTGGTTTGCCTGTTCAGTAACCTCAGTGCATTTCTCTACTGTGAACTTGTCCAGTCACTGGTTGAACCCTTATAAATTTTATCATCCACAACATCCTTTGGCAAGCAATTCCATAGATCTACTATTTATTGTATGCAAACCTACCACTTCTTGTTTGGAACTCAGATCATGCACAGCAAAAAACAATTGACAGTCCATCCCTACCCCATTTTTCTGTGATGATGTTAAGCAGCCACACAAATTAACACCAATGGCATTATTCAGATTTGGCTTTACATCATCCATGAAGATATGCTGACATATTGCAGACTAGCAAATGCTCATCTTCTGCAGAACTTGCTTGGAAAAGGCACAAACCCCCTAATACCTAATAAAAGAATGCATTCAAAAGATTTTTCTGGCCTATACAAATAACTGAAGAATTTGTACAATCTGTAGGGCTTGGTTTTCCATTGCATGGCAGTAATGGTGTAATACTTGGAGAAACTGTGTATAAAGCTCTATGGGTTGGAAAGGAAGTAATTTCCATTAAAATCCCATGAAATAAAAAAGGATTATGGTGCAGCCCTGAACAATGCTCTCAAAAATATGCTGCAAGAGACAGAAAAAAAAGAATATATTCATTTAAAAAATGTCATTGTTCAGAAGTATAACGTTAGTCCTTTCAGGTTTTCCTGGTGGCAGTGAGTGATAGGGCTCTGCTTTGCTCCCCAGTGAGTCAATGGTGTGCACCACCCCACAAGTTAGGGCTTTTAATTTATCATTGTGCAGCATTTTGTCCCCATTCTTGTGTCTTTTCCTCTGCTACTGCCATTTGTGTTATTCCAATGGAGGCAATTTTAACTGAGATGTCAATAAGCAGCAGCAAAGCAGTGAAGCTCTCTGAGGAGGGAGCCAGCATCAGCAGAAAGAATGGCAAGGAGGATGCCAAGCCAGAGAGTCACTCCAATACAGAGCTGGGAGAGTCACTGTGGCAAGGGAGGAACAAGAAAGGGAGGAGGAGGGAGCTTGCCACCTTTCCCTGCAGGACTCATGCAAAGTACTGATAATGTGTGTTTTATTCATTCTTTGCCTTTGTTCTCTAACCATCTCTTGAGAGACATTTCAAAGAAAGGGAGGTGAGGAATAGACTAAAAGTCTCCTTTTAGATTGAGGAATGCAGGCTCCACCCTTGCTCCCAGCTCCATCCTTTTTGTGCTGCTGCAGCTGGGGAGTCTCCCTTGAGGCTCTAACATAAACCTGGGGTTGGTCCTAAGCCAAATGGTCCAAGGATCAGGGGAGCCATTTTCTACCCCGAGCTCTAGGCTGGCCTTTCATTACAAAGGAGGTCAAAGATCCCTTGGGAAAGGACTCCATCCCTTGCACCACAGGGGAGCTGGAAGGATGTAGGGGTGACAGTGAGCAACCAGGTGAATGTCATCTCCTCGTGTGATGCTGCTGTGCAGAATGTTCTGAACATGCACAGGAGGAGCCACGACCTGGATTTATTTCTGTACACAACAGCACAGGGCAACCATGGGGACTCTCTGTCCTGTTTTAAAGTCCACACTTCAAAAGAGATGTTGACAGGTTGGAAAGGCATCAGGGAAAGGTACATGAGAAACCTGAGATCCAGAAAACCTTATGGTAGGAGACTGAGAACTCAGTGGAATTCTTCTGTTTGAAGGAAGGCTGAGGGGCGACTTGCTTGTGGTCTACAAGTATGAGCACGGGTAAAATACAACAGATGTTCCAAGCAGAAAGTAAACCCATAATAAAATCTAGTGGTTGGTTGTTGATGCTAGATACATCCAGAACAGAAGGCAAGGAAAAAAATTGGAGGTAATTAGCCACTAGTTACTAGAGTAAAGTTGGATTCTCAGTTTCTCTTTTAAATCTAGAGTGCATGACTTCCTGAAATCTCTTCTGCCACATCTGAAGATGGGGAAGAGCTCATGGGAGATGATTTCGTATCATGGTTATACAGCAATTCAGATGACCATCATGAAAGCTCCCATGGCAAAAACTGAATGTACAGCAGAGTTAATCTTCCATGCCAAGTGCCTTTAATCCTTACTCTGACAACCCTTGTGTGACCCTGGGTGCACTGGGAGGTCCATATTGTCCATGGTCACAGTGTGTTTATATACTCCAGAGAGATGAATGGGAGAAATGTTTCCATGCTGGGTAATCAGGATTAAATCTCACTAAGATTACAGCATTCAACTTCAACAGCTCCAAAACTGAGATAAAAAACAAGAATAAGTAAAAAAAAAGCCCCTTTTTCTTTCACACAATAGATCTGCTATCAACAGTAGCCAATCTGCTAGCAATGATATTGAAATGTATTGCTGTGTTCAGAAAATGTACCCTTTTTGGCTGTAGTGGGTGCCCTCACTTATAACCAGTGTGATCTGGCCAACTGGGAGAAGTGGGAAAGAAGTTGGAAAAACGTTGTGTCTGGTCACTTGAGCTCAGGGAAATCCACTGGGCTACCTGGAGGCTTTGGCATTGTTTGCATTCAGATCCCCACAAGACTAAATTTTATTTTTTAAAAATACTTAATGCGTGTGGGTTATCATGTGCGTGCCTGGGAATAGAGAAACTCGTTTTTAGCTATTTAGCTTGAAATGGGTCCCGGGTGAGTGTTCACACTCCCATTCTGCAGTGACCTCTGCTGGCAAGGGCAGGACCCGGGATCTCCCTCCCTCCCTCCCTCCCACTCTGCCTCTGCAAACGGGTTTTTTTATTAGCACCTTCATCTGGAGGTGTTCAATTACCCTCCGTGTCAGTGCAGGGCAACACGGGTAAGGTAATGGAGCTGTCATACAAAGGCAAAAGAGTGCCATGGGGCATATGAAGGTGGTAGTTAAACAGAGATAGTCAAATCTGATTAACAGCAATGATAGAGGAGTGTCAACATACGCCAGTCTCGATGATTAAAAGAGAAAGTAGCTGGAAATTAGCAATTGTTACAGGTAGCTTAAGGATATTGTTATTTTTTTCACCTTTTGAAACTTCCCTTTGGGCATGTGTCTGCCAGTGAAATCACTGGGATATTTTTCCAGTGTGTAAGGAATTGCTGTCATGCAGCGACTCATCAACGATGCCCCTTGCTCTTCTGGAGGGATCTGTGCTTTTAGTGGCAGAGTCTCTGTTGCTGTAAATCACATTAGTGCAATTTATTTCATTGCTTTCTTACCTTGACAAAGAATCTGGCTCCAAATCTTTACATTACAGTTGTCCAAGAGCTGCTAGGAACACTGGCTTAGTTCTTGGCCCTTGGACAAGTCCCCAGTGTTCACTGTTGCAACTTGCCTTCTTATAGCTGAATCTTTTTTTTTTTTAATGTAACTGGTTTTTCTTTCTGTGATCACCATTTGTTTGCCACTTCAGGCACACTGTGTTTGCACTCCTGTGAGCAATAAAGTCATATTTCCATGCAGATTGCAGAGAGAAGCAGTGTTTCTAGGTAATATTCTCAGCTCAGTGCAGGTGGAAATGCTCAAGTCCCGGCTGCCTGCCTGTCCTGAGCCCTGCCCTCCTCACCGTCACTGTCTAAATATGCAGGGCTAGTCCTGACTGTGAGCACCAACCCAGAGACAGAGCCAGAGCACGAGCAGAGCCAAGAGAGCAAAATTAGCTTACAAATTAACATGCAATGTGTAACCTGAGTTTTGGCTGTGTGCTGGTGCTCTCAGAGGGCAGCCAGGGGCTGGTGTTTGAGGAAGAGGATAACAGCAGGGCAGCACAGAGCAGATAGTCCCCAGCCTGCTCTGCCAGCCACCAGCAACTAATCTGACCCAGGTGCTGCAACTGGTAATGTACAATGTGTTGATGAAAAATTACCCATTTCCCATCACCTGTCTCTATAATACAAGTAGCTCCAGCTCTTGGAAACACCCTGATCTAGAAACACCCTGATCTAGAAGTAGGAGGCTACAAGAGTTCATCTTCAGAGGGCTTCCCCTCCCTGGGCCAGTTTGTCCCCATCTCCTTGAGGTTGCAGTGGCAAGTGGAGGTGGGATGTATTCCCTCCTTTTCAGAGGAAGAGGCTCATGAATAATTGTGTTCCCTGAGGAAACTGCCCAGGGCCAAGTGCTGGAAGGCAAAGTAAAAAGAGAGGGAAGCTTTATGACTCCAGCATGGCCAGAATGGTTGTAAACACCAGCAGACAACTAAGTTCGTGTCTGCTGAAATTCTCCTCTGGGAACAGACCACCAGCCCAGCAGCATTGCTGCCTTCTACCTCTCCTAGCAGACTCCCAGTATTTTATCTGGATCACTGACAGTCCAGGTTAGTTAACGTGGCTCTCCAGGAGCTTGCAGAAGACTCACAGCTCTTCAGGTCTCTTCCTGTGAACTCCTGGGATTTGATGAACTTTGTTGCAGCCAAGGTGCAGGGGAATCTCATAAATCTCCTCCTGCCCTATTGTATGTTGTTTAGTGCATCTTATCATGTTTGACATCTCTAGTTATAGTAATCACTTTTAAAAATGTACTTCTGCAATGTCAGTAATTAATCAAATGCCTTTGTTTCATTAGCCATAATATTACATTTGGTTTCATGTCCTTAGGTGTTCCTCTTTATGAGGAACCCCTCCTGAGGACTCTCTCCTCCTCAGCACCCCGTCACTCCAGATGCTTTAACATTGCTGATAAGGTGTTTAATGGAAAGACTATGAAAATTTCTTTTCTCATATCAGACTGGGATCTAAAAGAGTTGGGATCAGCATCAGGTCTGCTTTGCAGCTGCAAATACTGCCTCTGCTCTTTGATCCCTGTAGCTTCTGAGTGACTCCATAGAGCTTCCCCTGCAGCTCCCAACCCAGACCCTGTCCTTGGCCCACCCCTCCTGCAAGGTCTCATGTTGGTTTGAAAAGAATAGGATCAATCCCTAGAGGTAAGGCAAACTCCTGACAGTCTGTAGAGGAAAAGGTTGTGAGTGAACAGACAGTGTGGATTTTGGTGGAAGAAAATGAAAAGGATGTCCAAACCCAACACTGTATCTGCATTGATAAGAGAGTGACAAAGGTGAAGTCATTGCTTATGTCTCCCACTGAGAGCTGGTGTGTGGGGACCTCACCTGTTCCAGCAATGTGCACTGAAGCAGTGCACACCAAACTGACTGGTGAACCCTGGTTATTCAGTATCTCTAACTCTGAAATGTTTGCCACTGCTGTACACTTCAGAGTCATGCTGTACAACAAGGACTTTCTTCTCTTCTCATTATCTTTTTTCTTCTGGGATCATTCCTTCTTTTTTTTTCTTTTACTTTTTAAATCAAGTGAAAAAAATCTGGCATACTCTGGGAGTAAAACAATTGTATAAAGTCACTGGCAAACAATCTTTGCCTAAACACGCATACAGAAAGCAAGTTCTCACAATTATGGTTAATGCAAAATGAAGTCAGATTATAGAGGCCTCCAGCATGATTTCTAGCCTGATAATGAGAAGAGAAGATTAGGCTTATCACAGACAAAGCTCGTGTGCTGAGATTTTTAGCAATTCAAAAACAGCCACCCTGCTACAATGCACTTAAACTACTTATCAGCAGCACGGTGTTCACAAATGCTGTAGCTTTGCAAAGGGAGGCAAAGGAGGGATTTCCTGCACTGTTTTACACCCCAATACTGCAAAATGCTGAAGTGCAGACATCACCTCCATCTCCAGCACACGGAGCAGCTCTGTGGGCTCGGCTGGGAAGCGCTGTGTGCCTTGAGGTGCACAGGTGCTTCTCATTACCTGGGTGCTCAAGTGGTTTGGGTTTTTGGTGGGTTTTTGTGTTTTGGTTTTTTGGTTTTTTTTTTTAATTTTGGAGTGAGGCCTTATCTGAACCTCCTGCAGCTCCATGCATCTGCCATGGGAAGGCTGGGAAGTCTCAGAGAGCCTGGTGTGAGCCTGGAGCAATGCTCCCCCCCTCTTTTGTTTAGTGAGGAACTCCAGTGTAAAACCCAGAGTTGTTATACTCTGGTAGAACGTGAAGTCAGCAGAAACTGTTTAAGTGCCGGGCATGGCATGGATCCAAAATTCCTTACATGTCCATATTCCCACTCCATATGGCACTGGTTTGTGATGGGGATTGTCTCAGAAGAAATGAGTCTGAGTGCAGTTTCCTGTGCCCCAATGAGTCCTGCCAGAGTCAGTCCAGGCCTGCTTTAGCTCTTTGTCATTGCTTTTCTTTTGCATCTCCATCAGGACCCTTGACCTCATAGCACCAAGTTTCTCAGCTCTGATCATTGTGTCTGAAAACTTGTGTCCCTTTGCCTTGATCCCTGAGTGAGGGGCTGTCTTAGGTGGCACAGAAAATCCTGTGTTCTGGATAACCTGAATTACACAAGACAGCAGGACATGGAGAGATACATGGAGAGAAGCCATCATGTGAATTAGCCCAGCTGGAAAGGAGCCAGACTGCAGGAAGGGCAGTGCTGAGTCAGGCTGAGGGGTCACCTCGACTGCATCCTGTCTCTGACCAGTCTGCAGTGAAGGCTCAGCAAAAAAACACAGGAGCAGGACAAGTACAGAGATATTTCCTCTACTTCATTCTTCCAGCTTCTGGCAGTCTGGAGTTTAGGGACTTCCTGATCCAGAGCTGTATCTTCATCTCTGTAGTCTAGGAGCCTTTGATGGACTTTTCTTTCAAGAATTTTCTAATTGTATTTGGATCCTATTTATAACTTTGGCCTCCATGACTTGCTGTGGCAATGGGTGTCACAAAGTGTTTATGCATTGGGTGTCTTTGCTTTAAACCTGGCACTCAATCGTGTGAAGTCTCCCCAGTCCTCACACTATGAGAGACACATTTTTATCACATTCTCCAGGCCATTCCTGGTTTCACACACCAATCTCATCTGCTGTCCCCGTGGTCTCTTCTCCAGCTGAGCAGTCCCAGCCCATATGATGCTTCTTTATTTTGAAGCCTTTCCATAGCTTTGATCATCCCTGTTGATCTCCTGTGAACATTTCTGGCCCTGCTCTGTTTTTCCTGGGGACAGAGAGCAGCCCTGCCTGCAGGGGTACACACTATCAATGTACATAGCAACACAGGGATGAGAACAGGTGTCTTTTTTTTTCTCTCTGTTTGTTTCCTAATAGTTTACAATGCTTAATTTTGCTTTCTGAGTGCTGCTAGACCCTGAATTATGTACTTACAAGCACTATCCACACTGATTGCAGTGTCTTTCCTGAGAGGAAGTAACTAATGTAATGTCCATTACTGTATAGACATTATTGGGGAGTGTTTTTTGCCCTGTAAGAGTCGGTTTGCATTTATTATCATGAAACTTTTATTTGCCATTTCATCTTTTGTTAATGTCAGATCACAGTCACTGGTAGAATGGGATTTTCTGTGACTCTTCACAACCAGCATCAACTGTTTGACTGTTTAGAGTCAGCCTTCACTTTTTAGCAACTGGGTAAGATTAATACAGGGATAATACTTAGGGAAGTACTGGATAAAAACCACCAAGCTTTGGGGGTTTTGCCTATAGGATGCTTTTCACAGGACCAAAGGTGTGTTGGACATCTCAGAAATGGAGATGACACCAACAGCTCATTTCTTGAATTACAGACACCAATTCTTGCTTCATCCTGCTCAAGGGAGTAGAGAGTTGAAATGCCTGATTAGTGAGCTGGGTGTAATGCAGATGCTTTGGGGCTATTCCAGGCACTGGAGTTAATCCAGGCTGTGGGGTACAGCGATGGGCCCAGAGCTATGCAGGCTGTGGATTGGATTCCTCTTTGAAATTAAATTATTGATTGTCTTTATGAAGCTTTAAATATTCCAGGATGCTTATGTTTCAAAGGCACAACTCTTCTGAATCTGGTTTATGACAGTGGCAAAAGATGTGTGGCTTGAATCCCTCAGGTCACTTGTTGGTTCTGTCCATTCCATGAGCTGGGGTCTTCTTTCCTCTTTACAATTTGACTCTGTAAGTCTTAGGGGAGCTGTGGAGGAGCCATCGATCGACTGCTGCCTTGGGAAGCAGGGAAAGAGGGAGGCTGGGGATGATTTTTGAGGCTTACATTTGATCATAATTGGCTGTGGCGGGGTGGGAAGAAGGAGCTGGCTTTCCTTGTGACAGATGCTGGGGAGGCAGAGCCAGGATAGGTCGTTTCCGATGGGAGCTCACGGTATGAAATAAATAAGGGGAAAGTGAGAGTCAAAGACACATTGTATAAGATGTGCAACTGGCAAGATGCCAGCATAAATATTCATTGAGTATGTTAATTAGCAACTATTGCTGTTACTCATTAACTAATTTATTCAACAAATAGCATTCAGGCCACTCTAGAACACTGCATACTGTTACTGCTAAAAGGGGTATCAGTTTCCCTGGCTGTCACCTGGAGACATTGATACTCCCCCATCTTTGCAAGTACTTTGATGTGTGGAGATGAAAACTGCTGCAGGAGGCTGATGGAACACAGTGTGTCACGTATGGAGTAGGAGAAGTCCAGTCCTATTCCCAGAAACCTACTAAGAGATTTAGTTAAATAGTTCAGCCTCAACTGAAGAAAAATGGTGAGTCCACGTCAAGACTTCTGTTTGGACAACAGCAATAGTGTGTAGGTTGGAGAGAGTCTGCAAAGAAATGGATGGTCTCCTCTGTGGATTGATTTTTTTTTTAAAAGAGAGGAATTAAAGGTGTCATAAAAAGTCAGCTTTGGTTGTTTCCACCAAATATGGTAGGTCCTGCGTGTCAAAACTACTGCTGGCAGCAAAGAATTGCAGAAGGGGTTGGCATTATTGAGTGGCTGGATGATAAAACAGAAATGGAATTTAGTGTTGGAAAGTGCAAAGTAATGCACTGCAGAGAAAAACAATCTGAATATTACATAGGTAATGAGGGCTTCTAATATACCAATTACCAATCAGGAAAGGGAAACTTGAGTCACTGGGGACAGTACTACATGATTATCACAGCACCAGTGAGCGTTCAGTAGCGATCAGAAAGGCAAATGGGATGTTGGTAATTCAGGAAAGAGAATACAGGGGAAAAAAACCCCATATATATTAAGCCATAACTCCAATCCAAGTACATTCAAATAGCCTGGTCCCCTCATCTGAAAAGCACAGAGCAGAACTATGTTACATCTGTAACTGTGACATAATATGGTGTGATATTTATGGAGAAATAACTTCTATGCAAAGACTGAACAAGTAGAAAGGAATCTACCTTATGGGGAAAAAGAGTGATGATGAAAGGCAACATCTGAGAAAAAATGTTTTCCATCCCAAATGGCACAGAAAAGGTAAATAAAGACAGCTGTTCTTACAATAGAAGAACTGAGACACATGCAAAGAAATGATCAAGCAGCAGACTCAAATAAGAAGAAATATTGCTTCATACCACATCTAATGGGTTGGTGGAACTCCTTGCCCAGGGTGTTACGGAGGCCAAGAATATAACTGGTTTCAGAAAAGGAACAGAAACATTCATGATGAGAAATTCCTTTAGAGTCTACTAATGCAGAAGTTGAGGGAGTTGTTGATTGCCAGAAGCTGTGAGGAGGCCATGCCCACAGGAGAATTAGTGCATCCTGCCCTGCCTTGGACTCCACAAACCTGCTGCAGGTCATTGTCAGAGAGAAGGTCCTGGGGTGCCTGGACCCATGGCTGGCCTTATGTAAGGGTTTTATGTCAATGCCCTGCAGTGAGGACTGAGATCCCTTTGAGGTCCCTTCCGCATCATCTTCTCCAATTGGACTTTGGAGAAGAGCCAGAGGATGAGGAATCCTAGTCTATCAATCTATCCAGCTATCTACACATCTACCTGCCTATCCACCCAGATAATATGTGTCACTTAGCAGTGGCTTAAGCTTCCTGGTGTATCTTACAAAACCTAAGACAAATACACCTTCACATGCAGTTGAGACCCCGGTGGTGTGCTGTAACATCCAGCAGATGTGGTTTGTACCACAATACTACCATTCACCAGATCAAGTAGTGAGCTGGTCCTCATGGGCTGGTCCCACAGCATGGCCTTTGTAGCAAGAGACTCAGGCAGCAGCACTTGTAAATTCAGGTATGGCATAACATCCCCAGGTGCTGGGCTGTGCCTGTACTAGCAGACTTTTAGAGCATCCCAAAATGAATTTCACAGAATCCTAGGACCCTAGAGTGGTTTGGGTTGAAAAGGACCTTAAATATCAAAAATCATCTCATTCCAAGCTCCTTGCCATGAGCAGGAACACCTTCCACCAGACCAGATTGCTCAAAACTCCATCCAGCCTGGCCTTGAGCACTCCCAGGGATGGGTCATCCACAACTTCTCAGGGCATTTGCCCATTCTAACTCTGTCCTCAGGCACAGCACTTAAACCAGTCCAGGGTCCATTTGCAGTAAGTGGTTGCCATGTGAACAGCTTTAACCAGGCAGTTCACTAGCACAGGCACTGCCTTTTCCAACTGGCTGCAGTGCCCGGGAGTGCTGCTGCCCATGTTTAATTTACCAGTGTACATGCAGCTTCTGTGTCTGGATCCAATTACAGGATTAGGTCCACAAAGACAGGAGAGATGAATTTTTGAATCAAAGCGGTGCAAATTTATTTCCTATGAAGGGCAACATTTTCATGTGAGGCCAAAAGTAGACCAGCTCCTCAAAGAAAACCTCAGCAATTCTTATCTCAGCTGTAAGGAATGTGTGCATTTTGGAATTACACCATGAATGATAGCAGGATGCTGAGCTGGAAAGTAAAGAAGCTGGAACAGAGGTTCGAGGACTCTGAACCTCAAGAAGGCATGGCCTGGAGGAAAATCCTACCAAAAAAAAAAAAAAAAGAAAGAAAAAAAAAAGGAAAAAAATAGAAATAAAGGAGCAAATGAAAACATAGCTGACATTTATGCAGTACCTGAGACAATGACCTCCTAGCAGAACTTCTTAGAACAAGAGTATTTTAAATGAAATATAAAGTGAAGTAGCAATTAACCAAAAAGGCAATCCAAGTCCAGCCCCTACAACAAGTTGCAATACGTAGAGAAATATGTATGAAATTCTTTGATGGGGGTTTAAAGTGTGAGATAAAAGTGGTGCTGAGAAAACAGTATTCTCTCTCTCCTATCTGGTCCATCATCTCCAGTGAGTGTAGGTCGGTCGTGGTAACTGTCTAGCATTTGGTACTGCTGCTTTTTAGGGTGGCTGAGACTGAAGGAAAAAAATGTAGATGCAGACTGTTCCCAAAGTGTTGGATGAATTTATTAAAGCCTGAAAAATATCAGTGAGCTGACATTACTCATGCTCAAGCTGACAAAAAGCACTGCAAAATAGTTAATAAATAGCTGGCCCTTTCCCTTCAGTAGCAGCTTGTGAGGACACAGACTTTCAGAGGGGTGTGGAACTGTTCTTCCTAATCTGTCCTATGCTCTCACTTTGGAGCAGGGTAAATCCACACCAAGAATTATGCACAGAACCACCACATTTCCTGGTGTGGGGGCAATGGGATGGATCTGGCACAGCAGCTCATGTGGCAAAGGAGTCCCTGAGTGATGGGGAAGAGCTAGGAGATGAGGGAGGACTCTATAGCCTGAGAGTAGGAGTGGAGGGGCAGGAGCTGGGCTAGCAATGCTCAGGTTTTGCCCTAAGAGATTTTTGGGGATCCACTTCAGGAAAGCTCTCCCTTGCTTTCCTATTTTAATATGCTTACAGAGCATCTTCTCACATTGTATTATTATTATTATTGCCAATATTTTCCAGGTTTATTTTTAATTTGGTGCAATGGCTTATACCCAGAGGGCTCTTTTTAGTAAAATGAGAAATCTTTTATCTTTGGATAAAGTCTTCATGAGAGAAGAAGGTTTTAAAGTAGCCCAGGGAGGGAGAGTGAAAAAAAAAAGGCAATTGTTTTCTTTTAAGGAAGAGCAACATCTATCTATGAATCAAAAAGATTTCTGCAGCCTACACTTAAAAACCCTGGAGAGTCCCTTGCAGGGAGGATATCACCTCAGGGAGAGTCCATCCTTCCTCCTTCCAACCCCCCCACATGCTGGTTCTGGGTGCAAATGAAGTTTACCCTCACGTTGGAATAGCAGTAAGCCCTGGCTCCAAACCCACCCAGACTCTCTCCACTCCTGTGGGAAGCTGGACAGAACAGTCCACACAGGCTGGACACCACCACAAGCCTCCTTCTGCTCCCCACCAGACATGGAGCTGTGCTGGGACTCCAGTCTTTTCTAGATAAGCTTTGGAAGGCGGGCTGGGGACAGACCCACTTGGCTCATCCAGCCTGACATCCCTCAGGAGCATCAGCTGCAGGCAGTGTCTTCACTAAGGTCCAGAAGGAAATAGCTGAGCAGTGTGGGATCATCACATTTACTGCTCCTCCCTTGGGAAGTCCCTTCAAGGCATCATTTTGGATGAACACAGGCCAAATAATTCCATAACTGTGTTTGCAGCAGAGGTGAGGGAAATGAATGGTCCTGACGGAAAGGTATTTCAAATTCTGGCAAATAGTTTAATTTCTAGACGATGTCTAACTCTATTGCACATCATTCCTTTGTCTGGTTACCAAAATAAAGAGTGTTCTTTAGTAGCTGCTTATAAAAAGCAGACAAAAAAAAGCTGATTTTTCACTCAGAGCAAAGACAGTGCTGTGGGTGTTTTGTCTAGTGTCATGCATAAAGACTTTTTAATGTCCCCCAAGGAACATCTCTTTAAAGCAGCCTGTCAGCTTTACACTTTAATCCATTAGGCTACAAAATACAGATAAATGAACAGAAAAATACCTATCTTTAAGCTACTGTTGCTTAATCTGCTTCAGTATTTACATATTTAGCAGCAGACAAATAATGGGCTTCCTCATTAGCAAGAGTTTGTTTTGTGCCACTTTTATTTTCTTTGCAGCTTTGTTGGAACCTGATTACCCTACCAACAATACACTGGGGGAGATAATGTCATTTCATATGATTTAACTGCAAGGCACATCTTGGATTTCCAAATGCTTGCATGCATTGTTCCATTCACAGTATATGTTGTCCCACTCCCTTTTGAATAAAGACAAATATTTTTACATATGCAGGTCATCAGCCAGCTCAGGCCCATTCTGTTTTGACTGGGCGCTGAAGGGCTGTACTCAGAAACCAGTCACATGGATTCCCGCTCCTGCCTCGTTGTCCACACTTCCCGACAATCAGTCAGTTGTCCTCCCTGGCTTTTTTTGCCTGGAGCAGCTGAGTAAAGCCACATGCTCTCTGGATAATCAAACAGCTGATCCCCAGGGCGTGCGTTGCCAATCGTGACTCAGTAGATATGGAGACAGTCGCTAGCTGGCCTTATGATTTGCTCCTCGTGGCTCCTCAATAGGCAATAGCACAAAGGGATGAGGACAGACATTCAGGTCACATGCACAACCAAAACCATGGCGTGGCAAAGCTTATCTTTGTTTGTAAGCCTTCAGCCAGGCCTTCATTTGCTGCACCTGGATGTCACAGCCTTGAGTACAGTAGCTCTGCACCTACCCACTGCACCCACAGATCCAGCTCTTCCCCATCCCCTCTTTCAAATGCTTGTCTTTTGCAGAGGAAACTTGCTGGGGATCCATTGCCCAGTCTAAGGACAGAACACATGCACAGAGACCCCATTCTTCCCTTTAATGAGATGCCATCTCCATTTAACTGCTTTCTGGCAGAATTTTCAAGCGTTGCAGATCTCACATTCCAATTACATCAGTCGGTGTTTTGCTCCTTGGCAGAGGCCACGGGCTTCAGCAGCTTGCTGCATTCACCACCAGTAGCAGTGATTACCTACAAAACAGGGCCACAGGCCTAAATAAGCAAGTTACACGCAAGGAGCCAGATACTTGGCCCAGCTGGGGCCGCTTTGCCCAGCTCCGGCAGCACAAAGCTGTCACCAAGCCAGCCCAAACAGCTGTTGGAGGATTCCCTTGGCGCAAAAGAATTCCTGAATGGCAAAGAGCCACTAAAGCAACTCCTACACAATCTCACTCACTGGTCCCCAGAAATCCCTGACAGCTGGGACGGCACAATGGGGCCAGAAGCACCTGTTACCATTCAGAGCGGCCTAAAGGCTGCTCTATAGGGCAATGAATAGGGCAAAAGGAGCACCCAGTGTCTTTGGGAGCCCTTTTGGGAGCACACAGAGACATGCCTTCATCACCTCCCATCCACAGCCGGAGGTGCACCGTGGGAATGTTTGCTGGAGGCACTGCCATGGCAGAGTCAGCAGCTCAAGGCACCCCGTGTGTGGCTGAGCTTTCTGAGATGTGGAGAGAGGGAAGAAGGAAGCCTGGAGGCCTGCAGGGGGAAGGATCCTGGAAGCAGAGCCAGGTTTCTCAGCCCTCTCACTGGACCCACCTCAGATGTAAACCTTCTTCTGGAAATTTGTAGCCATCTATTATGAAAGCAAATCTTGCAGCTCGGCACCTTATTTAATTTGGCGTTTCAGGTAAAACCTAGAGTTTTCTCTCAACCAGGAATACCAGATGAAGGATTCTCTCCTTCATTTTGCTTGCTCTCACAGTCAGTTCACCCTTGCCAATTCCCTGTTGTCATCTTGCTCCCAGCTCATCTCTTAGACCAATACAACCCTCTCTTATTTAGTGCCTATCTGCCACAACGTCCCTTCTGGTCACAGAGTCATGGAATGGTTTGAGTTGGAGGATCATCTAGTCCTAACCCCACTGCCATGGGCAGGGATGTCATTTACTAGGTTGCTATTTACTAGATCACTGATACTCTTAGATATTCTGTTCTACTCAGGTTTTGAGTCTGATGTCTGAACTTCACTAATCCTTTGGCACATGGGAAATGATGAGTCCCCTAGAAACACAGAGCTGTCCCAGGAGAGGATGCTTGTTTCTCTCCAATGTTTCTCCAAATAAAATTCCCTGTTGTGTGTTCTGTGTTTCCAGAGATGTTGTAAAGCAGAATGAAACCCCAGATTATGCTCAGGTTCAGGGGCTAATGTTCAGGCCAATTTTTCTTTTTTTTACTCAGGATCAATTTGTGTCTGAATTTCTAAAGTCTATATAAATGGTGCACAGCGAAAAACAAAGAAAACAGTTATTATTTTTATTTTATTATACACACATCCCAAATTCCAAATAAATAAATAAATAAATAAAATGCGTTCAGCTCTGTTAATAATATTTTCGTTGTGCTTATCATGGGATTCTTCCAAGCCCCAGACAGATTTCACTCAAGTGACAGTATCAGCAACAAGATTTCATGCAGCATCTGAATGGAGCATTGTCTCTGTGCTGTGCTCTTAACATGCTCTTGCTCTTATTAATTGGGTACTTAATAAGAATTTGTGAGGAATCCACCTTTCATATACTGGCAATGTGAAAGGGATTAATATAGAAGAGATCTAACAAAGGAAACAAAGACAAGCTCTGACCCAGAGACCTCCTAATCAAGGATTTAGACAGTACACAACAGGTGAATACCCCGGTAGGATAAATGGAAACAGGAAGGAGGAATGGAAGACAAGTGCATTTGCCTAAGCTAATAATCACAGTGATCTCAAGAGTCACAGGTGGTCACTAGCTGAACCCATGACTCAACAGCCAAAAAAGTTCAGTCCAAAAGCTCACAAGATGAATGTGCTCTATGTGAGCACAATTCAAAGCATTTAAAAGGAGCTGGAAAGATTCCCATTAATGAGGCCTGAGGAGCTGAAATATTTACCTCTCGGCTTTAATCATTATTGGATGCAAAATTTGTGGATGCAATAAAGACAGTGGTTTTATGGCATATTCTAATCCCTCAGTAACTATTCTCAGCAAATACCTCTGTGTTCCTGAGGTGATAAATTACTTGTCTCTTTCCCTCTGAACCACACAGGCTAATGCCCTTTGGGACTCCACTTTTAGTAGCAGTCCCTTCTGGCACCAACAAGCCACAGACACCAGCTACCTTTCATCTCAAGTGGTATCTCTTCCTGCTGTATTAACAGATTTCAAAGCAACACTTTTCAACCTCTGCCCGTTTTTGAAGATTGGAACTTTCTGAAATTCAGTAGTGTCCTTAAAAACTTGTCTAACCCTTCCAAGCACAGTAAGTGGTCTAAGAAAAACTATTCCTGCTCCTGACAAATTTTAACATTCCTAGCTATTCATTGGAAAAGTGTAGATTTTTTGCCTTTTCTGGAAAACTTGTTTCAAATACAAAGCAACATTAGCATTTAATTCATCAAGTCAATGATTTTCCATTGCATCTCAGAATAATGCAGGTGATATCAGGGAAACATGCAGTGAGGGAGAGATTAAAATTGCTGTAAGCTGCTGATGAGAGCCACTCATTCATACAATGATATGTCACCAAGCACCTTTGGTTTGTACAGGTTATATATATTCCCTCAATATGTGCCAGAGGAGCATTTCTGCCACAGAGTAAAACTCTGAGAACAAAGTCTTCAGCAGTTTTGTGTAATCCTGTGCTAGATATGGCAAAGGTAACCCACAGAAGTAGCCAAATTCAAAGCCAGTGGAAACAGACTCTCAGCTCCTCCGTGCTGCAGTGCCACCGGTGTAGCCACATCAGGCAGTGCACAGAGACACCCCTTCCTCACACAGGTCTTTACAAACAAAACCCCATACTTTACTGTTCTGGGATAGCACATTTGCCCCTGGGCTGGGGGTGGAGGTGAAACGAGTCACACTGCCAAAAGCGCAGTTCCCCTGATATGAGCTACATTCACAATAAGGCATTTTGCTGGTGGAGAATACTGTTAAAGCTGTATTGGCAGAGTAGAGGGATGTGGACCTGATCCGAGAGAAGCTGGCAGGTTTGCATACTGTGTATTATTCCTTTCCAACCTTCTCTTCTGAATAAAAAATGGTGTGGAGTCTAATTTCCTCTCTGAATAAAACATGAATATAGATAAGACAAAGTAAGGACCCAAAGACCACAGCAGCATACTTTCTTGTTCTCCTTACTATTCAACATCATGGCAGCTCACATATAGAGCAGCTCTAGAAACCATCTGTCATTGAGCAGTTCTTTATTCAAATGAAATCAACTGTGAAGTAATCATGGTTCTCATTTTTATTATCTCTCCTTACAGTGAACTTGATTAAAATCCAGCGCACGGTATGCAAACAGGCTGTTGTAAATTTGTACTCTGACAAAAGGGGAAAGTAAGTGATCTGCCCACATGCCTAGAACTTTGTCATTATACATGGGGACAAAAAAAGGAAGGGGCATACTGGGTTGCATAAACAAGTTTGTCCGGACACAAACTGTCCTAGCCCTATACAAAGGCCACGTCTGCTGCATGACACCATCAGAGGGGCCAAGGAGAAGCTAATTTTACTAGCACATATAAAAGGCTGGGGCATGTTCTGAATAAACCAGATAGCCTGGCTTCAGAAGCACGTGCTTTAAAGTCTTTTGCCCAGGAGGATGATCTGAGCTTCTGAGGAATGAACTCAAAACAGACGTGATTCTCCTTTCACTTCTGGCGGTGTAAATGGGGAGTGATTCCATTGTATGGCTGGTATGAATGAGACTGGGAAACAGTCCCAATCAGTCAATCATTCTCTGCTTTGTCTATTCATTAAACCCCTCTTCTCCTCTGCACAGATGGCCAATGTACTATTGTACTCTAAGAACTGGCCAAGTTAAAAAAACAACAAAAAGGAATATGCCTGACAAGTCAGCAATAAATGTTTGTTTTTCAAAAAAAAAGGGGCATATTAGCCTGTTCTACAGATAAGGCTTAACCTGTGCATGTACACATATGTGTAAGTTGATACAGATCCATATATATGTAGATATGCAGAACCTCTATAACGTGCATGCACACACTCTGAGTGTGTGTGTATATATACCTCTCCCCAATGCCCACAGATTTCCCAGCACAAGGCAAAAGGTGTGATTTTTTAAAATCATAGTAGCTGGTGCTGTGTTAACAAACCTTTCTTTGTGCTTTGGAAGCAGCACAGCCGGAGAGTGAGACTGCAAGAGACATTAATTTGGTACAGCAGTGTTTTGCAGCCCCCTAAAACCAGGAGCATGTCCTGGAGTGCACCACAAAGCATGGAGGCTGTGCCCCAGCTCCTGGGAAAGCCATCTGCAGGCAGCAAGCACTGGGCTGGGAAGCTAGAGGATGGTGGAGAAGGATGAGGGGAAGGGCAGACAGGGGATGCCATGTCATTCCTGCCTGACACCTGCGGTATAACCAGAGAAGAGATGGTGCCATTCAGAAGACCCCAGCACATCTTTAGAACCAGTGAGTCAGAGTCTGTGGAAGATTGGACATTTAGGTCAGCTCTCCTTAGCCCTAGAGTGCTCAAGTATGAAATCTATACCTTCTAGCAAAATCCTATGGAATAACTACCTGGTATTAATACTTACACAGGTCTCAGTTCCCCCCAAGGTCTAAGGAATTATAGGAAGGATGCCTTTCCCACATGCCCCTAGGAGATACTACAAAATTAAATCCCTACTAAAATCTTAAAGTTCTCCTTAGTCACAGGGACCCACAACAAATTTGGTGGCTGTAACATTCACACAGTACACACTTGTATTTGCCAAAGTGTTTTACAGGGTTTCCATCATAGCACACTGGGTGATCCAAGTCATCCTGAGTGCTGTGGTCTGAGCAAATGCACCCACCACCTGAACCCAACCAGTGGCTTCTCATAGCTGGCATGCAGAGATCAATCAGCAAACTTCTTGGACAGCTTGAGACATGCCAATGGTGGCCACAAGCCCGTGTGGGGATGGACTATAACATGGCTGAGCAGGAGGCACTGGCTAGACAGATGGATCTGAATTTTTTTAAGCACTGTCTGGGACACAACTTGCTTGTGATCAGAAATACCAGAGTTTGTTGCTCAGGTGAATCTCTCCAGTCAATGGTGTTTTGTGTTGAGCCTCATTCAAGTCAGCTTTGGCACCCAGGAACAGATTCTCTGTCTGTAATGCCCTCAACTCATTTAATTTGCCATTTCCAGGACTGAGGGGGTCTGTGTCTAGGACATGAACAATCTTCCTAGCCTTGCCTTGGCACCCAAGAACCAATAGTCACAAGCTAGACACAAACCATGTATCAGTTGAGATGCTGCTTCTCATCCCATTCTGAAGATATCATGTTATTAAATATTTGGAGTCTATGCAGGGGTCAAAAATGTATTCTCCATCAGCTGTTTCTTTGCAGAAAATGTGCTGAAGCTGGTGCATCACTGGAACATGTAATAGATGTACACAGGGAACAGGGTGGTTTGTGATGCTGACTTTGCTCTCCTCAGGCAGAGCACCTGGCACTGGTGTCATTGCCTAAAATCACAAGCTGAGAGTTACAGGGAACTTTCATCCCTTCCTGCAGGGCCTTTGATACCCTGCAGACATAATCCACTGAGAATGAATTTCATAGGCTTATACTCAGAGAAATATCAGGCCTGATAAGACTGGACAGCTTTGTGTAAACTAATGAGTTTTCAAGCCATTTTGGTCTGAAAATTTGGAAGTGTTCTTAGTGAAAAACAAGCATAGGGAGCACTGCTTACAGATAACAGGATGCTCATGGTAGCCCTGGTATATGTCATTGTTTCCTGTGCAAAAAATATGTTGCCATAGCTCTTCAGTGAAGGAAATTATGCCAATAAAGAGAAAATAAGGGAAAATCTGAGAGAGCACAGGGCACTTCTGAGTGTACAGAGTGCAGCTGCAAGAACAAAATGCCTGTTTTGTCTGTGACAGGTAGGAATTCAAATATGCAGCACCAAAGAAATAAAGGGTTTTACCCAGGCAATAAACAGAAGATGATTACTTTAGAGCTGCACATTAATGCTGAAATTCCTTGGCAATGATTTCATACCTTTTCCTGAGGCACACTCTGCTGGTACGTAAAACCTGTATCTTCCCATGTCCCACAGGGATTTATGTTTTTGTTACTCACTCGAGGTGGGACTGTGGGTAGGGTCAAGCAATCCACCTAGAGGTGAAAATGTGGGAGCAGCTCTCCCTCCAGCTTCTTCTCCGGGGGTTTCATTTGCTGCGTTTTTAATAATGAAAACCAAATCAAAACAAGAACGCAGCATCTGAAGTGTTTAGAAAACACGGGGCCCCGCTTAGATGAAAGCAAACTGTGCTCCCTCATCAGGTGTATGGAAGTCTGCACCCTCCTGTATTTATCTGCTCCGTGCTAACCTCAATTCACCTTCATGGCATCCAGGGAATCTTTGCTACAGGGCTCAGGTATCAAAGGGCTCAGCTTCTGAGCGTCTCACTGCGCCGTGCTTCATCAGATCAGGGTGTTGCACATCCTCCCATTGATCCACTGGCTTTGGAGGTGGGTCCTTTGTGCCTTTTCCAACCAGCACATCTCCACTCCAGAGTGCCTGCCTTATCTTGGACATATGTAGCCCACTCCTCGTATAACCTTGGAGTCTTTAAAAATACCAACACTTGGAAACAAGGCCCAAGAGACCCCCCCAGGAACCTGTTGAGGTAACTTCACCCTCAGTTGATCCACACAGAATGAGAGGCAGCAAAAGAGAGGTGCTGAGCTGTATGGAACAAGGGGAAAGGAAGCTTTGGGGTTCTCCTCAAACTCTAAACAAGTAATTTATTCTGCTGCTGAATGGCAGGGACTTTTTCACAAATAATCTAGAGGGTAATCTAAGGGCAAAACTATGGGAGGTTTGGATCTGACTGAAGTACAAACCTGCCCTGACTGGGTCAGACAGCCCTCTGAATTCAGAATACACACAGCTGCCACACAGTACTGGAGAGATGTCTTCATGTTGAACAGTTGAGGAATCAAGACACCTTAAAAAAAAACAATATATAAAGCCTGGCTTCTTGCATTAAGTGTATATAATCTGGATGCATTTATTACTTGTGTAAAAGAGTGACTCACAGGGCTGACACGAGGCAAGTGCATCTGTCAGGAGCTGTTTGAAGGCCATCACTGCTACCAAAGAAGTTCTTAGTTCTGACCTGAAATGTCCTCTGCTGTCCCAGACAAAAGATTCTCCTCACCAGACACCACCATTTCCAGTGAACTGAATGTAGTTTCGCAGTCTGTGCAAACTGGACTCTCCCAAGGAAATGAAAATTAAAATTACTTTTGAAAGTAAATCAAAAATCCAACTTACAGAATTTCCCTTTACATTGTATTTTATTTCTAAACAAAGTCAAATTTCTTTTTTCATCAGTCTGTATATCTTCCTAATGCACATTTTAAAGCCTAATCTCACATTCTTCATTTTCTCAAGTAATTATATGCATAGAGTCACCATCTCTCCTTGGTTTAGAGAGCAATAATTATGATGATTTACAAGATCAACTGAAGATGAACTGACATGAAAAAAAAGCAGACCTGAAAAATCTTACATTCCCCAAACCTTATCTTTGTTTTCCCACCGTTATCAGCTGGCTTAATAAAGAGATGCTATCTCACCTTCCAAGTAACTGCCTTGTTTATGTCGTTAGTTCATCATTACTTTAGCAACTCTCACATCTTGTCTTCACCCTTGCAAAGAGAGATATTACCCTTGTTGCTGGCTACAGGTTCTGTGCTAAAGCATTATCACTGTCCTGCTTTGTGTCACTCTGGCTGCACAGGGAGCTAATTTGAGCAGCTTTAGAGAGAATCACAGAATGTTTTAGAGTGGCAGGGACCTCTCAGTGTCACCTGGTCACACGCCCACTCACAGCACAGCCAACTTCAAAGCCAAATGCAACTTCAAAGGCAGATCAGGTTGCTCAGGGTCATACCTGGCTGAGACTGGAGTGCCTCCAAGGATGGAGACTCCACACAGTCGCTCTCTGAAGCACTCGTTGCTTCCTTGATGCTGTGGGACACCTGAATACATCCCACCATGCAGCTATTCAGCAGTGAGCTAGTAGGAGTTTGTGTGCTAGTCCTTGGTCCTTCAGAGGCTTTGCATTCCTTCTTGTTCCTCATGAAAAAAACAGTTACCCTCAGTGCTGGAGTGACTAGTAAGGACAATGTGAATTGCTGGTACTTTCATCTTCATCTTTGTTCCCCTTGGATTCAGAAAATATTTCCTGCCAGTTGGTCTGAGCATTTATGCTATTTTGATATTCTTTTTACACAGGAAAAATTTAAAAAGAACCCCCCAAATTCCAATAAAACCTCAAACACTGGAGCTATAATTAAAAAAATAAAAACTTATAAACTTCAAAATGAACCTGAGGCAAAATCATAGAGCAAAAAACCCGTGTGCTTAATCCAAAAACTGTTTGCCTGCCTTTGCTTGCCTCCAATTTTACCTGATCTTCATTGACCTAAAAAAAGTCTTCAGTTATTTTGCTGTCTTGCTGCACAGTTGTATTTAGAGCATTATCTGTGCTCATGTGAACTCTGAGCTTTTTTGACTCATCCACAGTGGCTTGGTTTTGGTCTGAGACATCACTAGGACATTCATAACCTCTGGACACTGTGGAATCAACTGAGTGGATAAGAAGCAGAAATAGTGGAAGTGATCAGAAGTTATGCAGTCAGTTTTGGCCAGGGGAAGGAGTTTAGGCATGATTTATAGGGGGAAAAGTGAGAAGCATTGCAGGGTGTGTCCTGTTCTAGAAGAACACTATTAAAGCAAATCCATATTTGTAAATGGAAGCAATCAGATACATATAAAAGAGCACAGTTTGCTCTTTCTAACATTAATGCCACTAATAGTAAAATGAAAGCATATGTATTGTTGGTGATGCTTGCCAGTATTTCAGTGTATTGATTTAGGCCTGTACAATATATTTCAGTGATAAGAAATCCAAAAAGTCTACATCAAGTCAGGTTAAGAAATCTTCTGACATTTCTGATAGATTGTTGATTTCACCTAAATTAATTTGGATTTTGCTGCAACAATTTCTTTGCTAAAACCTTCCAGGTTTTAAGACAGCAGCCCATATTTTCAAATGAAGCACTGACATTTTCCACTGAACATTGTGTTAAAAGCAATTTCTTTTCCTCTTTTGTCAAGCACTTCCAACAATACATTGCCAGTTTTATGCTGACTTTGCAAGAACCAAAGGCCATTTTAAGGGATTTGGATAAGAGTCCAATACACTTGCAATTGCTTTACTCCCTCTCAGCTGTCCTAATTCCTGTAGTCCAGATTTCTGCCCCTTCCTGATGAGCTGAATGTAACATGACTCATCTCCTTCTTGACCTACCCAGCTGTTCTTATTTCATTTCCCTTTGTTAGGTCAGAGACAATCAGATAATTTATTTCAACCTTTCCAAAATGAAGGGAAAACAACATTTTTAAAGGACAGCACATGATGACCAACAACCCAATTACAGTCTCATACACATATTTGTTACCCTGGATTTTGAGTAGGACTCCGTTATTTGATGTTGATTGATAATATTTGCAGGTATTTGGATACCAGAATATCAGAATAAGCATGACATATCTTGCTGACTTGTGAGGTCAAGGAAAAATTCCTCTCCAGAGATCAGTGTAACAAGGGACTTTTTGTTTTCCTTTGAAAGACTGATTAGCAGCCACATCTAAAAACAAGTAACTGGCCTTAGTGAGCCAAAGGTCTAGGTTTTTACTGCAGTCTCTGTATATATCACTACAGAAATATCAATATAGCTTAAGGCCAGCCATTCAGGTTTCTATCTGCCTGCAGATTCTTGTCATGTTCTCTTTTTGCCAGGTCTCTCAGAGGAATTTGTTGTGGTAGGCATCAGCCTTGTCTTGGGTGAAACACAACGAAGCAAAGATAACAGGATGGGAGAGTTAAGCTGGGCAGGAAAGAAGGATTAATGAGGGGAATGGAAACAAACTGGAAAGTGGAGATGATTTCTTTCAATAGGTTGGCCAAGGCAGGCAACATTTTTTTTCTGTTTTTCTGTGGCTCGATGTCAAAAACTCCATTATCTATGAGCAGACAGGAGAAGAAACAATTTGCAAAACATGAACACCTCAGCTTTATGTGTCTGGCATAGACCTTCCTGATTTTTTTTTCCCATCTGTTTTTTTTCTCTACAATAATAAAAAAACAAACTAATGAAAGAGAAGTAGACCAGGACAGCAAGATCAGTGTGTTGCATCCACCGGTCCTTCCTTTGAAAGTAGAAACTTCTGCTTACTTCTGGCACTCAAGAAAAAAATATAAAAAAGAAAAGACAGGCCTTGCTCATATGTGAGGTAGACCAGGAGGCCAGCTCTTGCTTGCTTTACTCTCATGAGCAAGCCAGCTGAACTTGCATACTTAGTGTGAACTTAAAGTGAGTGAAGCTCTGGAATGTACCCCTGATTTGCAAAGGGAAGTCAATGCCCAAAAGGAACTTCACTTGGATCCAGGTGCCCCTCGTGTGTGTAAATACAGATGCAAAGTGGTGGTAAGCAAGTCTCTTCTACTGTGCAAATTAGTGAGTTCTAAGGTGGGGATTTAAGGGGAACTTTGTCCTGCAATGGATAAAAGTGAGTGAGCTCTTCGGTACAGAAGAGGAGCCAAGGGAAGAATGTGCAGCTAATCCAGATGAAAGACCTACAGGCAGTCTTTAAAAAACATGTCAGTACAACTGCCTGGGAGGTTTCCAAATGGGTGCCACATCTTGAACATCTTTCACAGCTTTATATCTGCCTTCGGTATGGAAATGAGAGAAGGGGAATGCTGATAGGAGGGCTGAGAGGACTAAGTGAGGTTATTTGAAATGCAGTTGTTGTTCTCTAGTGTTCATTCCCTCCTCCCCTTTAAGCCCCCCACAACAGTTTCTCATTTTTACAGAGATGAATCTGCCCTGCCAATTGTCTGGCTCCGAAGGGCAGGACTAGTGACAGGTTTGCAGCCCTAGATCTCTTTTGAGATGGGAGTTCTCAGCATCAAGGTCAAAAGCAGGGGTCATGATCCCTCGCCTGCCTGTCTTTCACAGTGCTCCTGGCTACATGTACTTCTTTTTAGACATGGCAGATGGTGAAATACTAAAAGTACAAAGGATTACCCAAACCTATTCAATAGCTGAACTATTTGTGTATTATTGTTATTTGGGGGCGGGGCAGCCTCGGGACACCCTCACTGTGTCTTTCACTTTAAGCTGCCCTTAGACATGTGAGTTTGGAAGACTAATGGGAAAAATAGTGTTCTTTGCCCTGTTTCAGAAGACTGCAAAACACCCCCCAAATGCCTTTTCTGCAAATTTTCACATAAAATCTATGACTGTTCATCACAACAGCAATATTACTGCTAATTAGAAATGAGCTGTGGCTGTCCAGATCATTACTAAATAATTTAGCAACCCCTGTTTTCTTTAGGCCAAAACTCTGAAATCTGAATGAGACCCTAAAACTTTACTTGAGACTAAAATTTTAGTGGAGTTCTTCACAAATTAAAATTGTTCAAAATATTCTGTGCAGCTTTGCTGTTGTACATCATGTGTGAGCAGAGGAGATTAGAAAGTGGAAGGAGAAAGCTGCCTGCCTCATTCTGTTAAATGCTGATAATTTTTTTTCTATATTTTAACATTTCTCAGTGATACCCAACATAGAGTTTATTGCTGAATTCTCAATCTGAGAACACAAGAGCTTTTGGAATCAAACCAGAAAATGCCTTTACTAATTTCATGCATTTTCTAGAATTAACAACTACTGCAGGACACAGACTGAGATGCTGCTGTGTTGATATGAGTTGTGATGGAGAATGGTTCTGAGACTTCTAAATCTTTCCAAACCACTCACAAGTGCCAACATACTCTCCATTTCCTTCAGAACTGCCAAAGCTGGGATGGAGGTGTGTGCATGAGGACATGGGAAGAGAAGGCTACATTCATCCTATAATTAAAAAAAAAAAGGAAAAGATGGGGGGAAAGGATTTGGCCTAAAAACTTTGTGGTGTTTCAGCCATGCTGCTCACAGGCTGTCATGCCTTCAGGAGGAAAAGGATGTACTCTGGTGTCACTCTCACCAGAAAAATGAGAGCAGTGTCTCAGCAGCCATGTGAGGAGGAAGCCACTGCTCACAGGTGTTTGCTGGAAGTCTCAGAGCTGCCAGCAATGCTGTAGCTCAGCACACAATTCTGTTGTCTGGCTGACAAAGATACACAGTTGGCAGCTGATATAAAGGGAGGGAGCACTTGGAAAACCCCCAGCCAAACCTGGTTCTCACAAACATCAGGGCAGGTCTGACATGGTTCTGCTGCTGAGTGAAAGTCTGACAGTGTGGATAGCTCTTTGGTGCATGTTAGCAATCACCCAGTGCAGGGATGTAGCTTGAGCAATATCCAGCACCTAAACACAGGCAAATCTGAGAGGGCTTTGCTTCTTTTTTTCTGCCACATGAGCAGAAAGCTTCTGACTAGTGTTACTGTCGTTCCATGAAATGACAGTAACACCAGCAAAGTGAAAGGAGGCAATTTTGGGGGCAATGGAAGTGTCACCAGGAGCATATTGTTTTGTGGATAATTATTCCATGGTACAGACCACACAAAAGGCTCTGGGGCTACCTCCAGTTGTCAAATTATGTTTGCTGTTAGCAAAAAGCCACAGCAAATCTAAGACCATAATTTTGTGCTCGTGCAGAGTTGTGAAATATCTCACCTAAGCAATCAGAAATTTCCTCCTTAATACCCACAATATTATGCAATGCAGGCAACTTTCAGCATGAAAAGCCAGGCATATTCAGCTGAATGCTGTAGTGTTCCACCTTAGGGGCATGAACAGGGCTTGTTCTGTCAAACCCAACAGAAGATATTGAAGATACTTGTCCCATCCTACAACCTCTTGGGATTTTTGCCTCCATCATACAGAATAGGAGAGAACTGAACCTCCTCATACCAGTATGTTTCAAACCACAGTCTTATCCATTTGCACAGTCCAAGCTGCATTGACTGAATGCAAATCAAGTATCCACACACAAATTCTAGAACCACAATCAGGCCCAATATATTTAAATAACCCTGGCTTTAACTTAAAGGTCAAAGGAAAATGAGTAATGAACTAATTCTTAAACAATGCAAAATTGAGAAATGTTTCTGGTGTGCAATGTATGTGGCTGTTATCCTCCTTGTGCCACTAGAGTTCATAAATACAATGTAAAGGAAATGTCCTTTCATCTAATATTAACAATCAGAATCTGAAAAAAAGACCATTGACCTTAACATGAACAGAATTCAAATGAGTAATAATTTCCTCCTATTTTAAAAAAGCTTTCAATAAATTTATTGTTTTTAGTTTTCATAGGGCTTGGCTGGTGTGCTGGGAACACTGCTATTTGCTTATCAAGCTTCTGCCCATATATATTCCAAATTAATGAAAAGCTCTCTAGCCTGGTGCTGGCTGTGATAGGGCTGTGCTCATACATGCTCTGCTGAAGGGTAGGTGGAATATTCTGTATTTTCTCATGCATTATATTTCATTGTGGATTTTTTTCTGTGTGGGTGAGGGGGGAAGTGGATTACAAAATTAGGACTTTATTTTAGTTGCAGTGTAATTGCTTCAGCCTCCTTTAGATGTTTTGAATAACTTGAGAAGTAACAATGCACAAAAGCACAGGAAGCAATATGAGAAGCAAGCCCTTACCCAGCCTAGTTAAAATGCTCTGGCCACAGTTTACAGAGTTGGGTGCACAACATTAAGCACCAATACTTGCACTGGGTTCCTGAGAGAGGCTCCCTCACACCCGCAGGCCCCACTGCCTTAGTTCTGGCATCAGATTCTCAGGGATGCCCCCAGAGGACTGAACTCACAAAAAGAAATGTTCCATGGGACTGGTTTCTGCCACAGCTGTCTGGCACATGCTCATGGACTGGTAGGTCTGGGTCTGGTCACTGCTGCTGCCCAGGTGTCCCCTGGCAGCACCTAAACCTGGCCTGGTTCAGGTGAGCAGGAGATGCCCACATAAACAATTCCAACCTAGCTCATGACATGCCTCAGGCAAAACAACATCAGAGCTTGCTTTCCCTATTGTCAGAGGGAAGCAGGGCCTCTAATTTATCCCTTTCCTTCGAGGAAATGATTTCAAGAGCAGAAATTGTATATCCGTGGGCACAAAACAAATCTCACTCGTGTTCTTTCCGGGGCTGTGGGCAAGTCACTGCCTATCCCAGGGACAGGGTTTTGTTCTGGCTTAACCTCACCAATTGACTCACTGGTGTGCTGTGGAGAGGCTTTGCATAACTGATGAATTTGGGTTATTTTAATGAAATCGCTGCATTACTGAATGTTATGTTTGAGCCTCTTTGCAGCCTGGAAGTATCCTTGAGATATTTCCACTCTTCCCATCCACATCACTGCAAAATGCTATACAGCAAGGAAAAGAGGCTCTCATTCCAGGATCTGCTTGAATGCCAGGGATACAGAGGATGAATCTGGCCTGGGATCTGAAACCCTGCAGTCTGAAGAGAAAGGAAGAAGTCTCAGATAGGGAGAAAAGAAACCAGGATGTTCTCACTTTAAGAAAATGTAAAGGGGGAGAAGAAACTGGGGCAGAAGAGAGGAACAGGAGGGTAAGCTTTTATAGCAAAGGACCTGTTCTCACAGCAGAAGATCAGAGAAACTGGCTGCATATGATGGAGAAACTGAGATCCCCTGATCCATGGGAAAAGCCAGCAGCTGCAGTGAGGGCCATCTTGGGACACTGACTAAAACCTACAGAAGCCTCAAGACTGGTGAACTTGAGCATGGAGCTCCATCCTGCTCTTCTACCACTTCACCTCAACCTTTGTAGTTCTTGCACTGGTGAGGATGAAGGATCACTGCTTTTAGCACACTTTGTAAAGTCTGGAGTAACTTTGTCACTTCCCTGAAGGAATAAGTTGAAACCCACAGCATGTGCAAAGCTGGAGGCAGGGAAGTGTTTGACCAAGCAGCTGGACATCTGTGGGGCTGCCCAGACAAAGGACAGGACAGCTGAACTGCAATGCCCTGTTTCCAGGAAGGAGTTAATTACCGAAAAAAACCCACGCGGTAAAGGAATAGCTTGGGAATTATCAGGTCACTTGGACTTAACAGTTTCTGGAATAAAAAACAAACTAAACAAAACAAACCAACAGCCTCTTTCACGGGGAGCCACGAGAGTTTTATGACTCTTGCTTGGTGTAATTGTGATGGACTCGGCGCTTTTTTGCCCGTGACTCTGACACGCAGGGCAGCCTGCTCAAGGGCTGGGTTCCGCACAAGACAACGACCAAGTTGAGCCTTGCTGTGTTTATTTGTGCTGTAGCGGCACCTAAAGGCAGCCGAGAGCCTGAGCCAGGCTGTGGTGGGCACCAGCATCTACCTGAAGATAAAATCCCCTGCCTCTAGATGAAGTAGATAAATGATAAAATGCTATCGTGGGGATAAGTGGCTGCTAAGTTGAGCAAACTGACCCCTGGGAAGTAGAAATGCATGTTTATTTACTTACTACAGTAATTAGGGATTTTCCTGCCTTGCACTTTTTGCACTTGTACTCCTTCCAAAGCTGGCCATGGGTACCAGGCTCCTTTGGTTTGTTTTGCAGACTATGAATCAGATGCCACTTGGGAACTAACACAGAAAAGAATAATTTTCCTGTGGTGAAATGATTAATTGGGTGATCCAACCTTCCAGAGGATGCACCAGGCCAGCATCTCCTCTGGGTGATTCAAAAATGCCAACAAAACAGCAGCTATTTACTGCATGGATTGCAACGAGGTTGGAAAATGGCCTTATTTCTGACCTATGAGAAAAATCCAGCTGGACAATAAAATGTTTCCCCACCACCTTCTGTTTCTGTCACCCATTCTTTCCAAGAGGGACATATGAGCTGGGACTAGTTCTGATGTAGTCAATGCAGTTCCCCAAGGCCCAGTTGAATGGCTCTGATTAGCACCAGCCAAATATCTGGGCCACAGACTTTCAGGGGAGCCTTCTTGTCTCAGAGCTATTGTTAATGCTTCCTGTTTATTGCAGTTCAGCAACAAAGCCTTACAGTCTGTCCACAGAGCAGAACAGCCAGAGGAGCTGAAACACTCTTTAGTAAAAAGGTCTCTTGCCAGCTTTTGCATGTTTCTCATACCAAAGACAAGAACCTCTCCAATGTGGCTAGTGCCAGTGTCCCCTCCTTCCAAGTATGTAAGTATTAGTTTGGGCACTTCGCAGAGGGATTTTGGAGTAACAATATCTCTCTGGATAGGTTTTTTTTACCATGCAGAAGATTAGATGTGAGGACTTTAATATTTCTCTTGCTAAAGGCAGATCTGGGATAGTGAGTTGGCAATTTTTCAATACACCATACAAAGAAATCCAGAGGGCCTGAGGTAGGAAAGATGCATATTTCCCAAAGGACAGAACCACAGCCAGGGGCAGAGTCAGGCACAAACCTGGAGAAGAGAAGGAACAGGTAAAGCCAGAGGAGTGAGAAGGACAATGCAGGGAACAGGGCCCTGATGGACAGGCAGACTTAATCATACTTGAAATAGTGATGTGTCAGGCTCCACAGGGAACACTCTTTCTTCCTCCCCCATGTTGCTATTACTGAGACATTTCCAAAGGTACAAAGTGCCTGGTGTCCATGACTACTCAGCAGGAACAACCATTAAAATTGCCTTTAATGGCACTGAATGTCATTTTGGCCTGACAAGAAACACAGTCTAAGACCTGGTTCCAGTTTGTGGTGAGAATTGCTCTTGCTTGTGGGCCAAAATCAAATTGAACTGGTGCTCAAGGCAGAACATGGAGGGAAGAACCATTATTAGGGCTAGAGTGCAGTGGTGCTGGCAGCAATGGGTTTATAAGCCATGTCATGAACTGCACCACAGTTCCCCCTTCCCCTCAGTCTCTTGGCACAGCTGTAGAATATCCTGATTTTTGAGCTGTGGGAATTGAGCAAGGCACACAGAGATGTGAATTACCTGGCCAGGGTGTATCTCCAGCCCTAATGCTGGACCTGTGATGAGGACATGGGCAGAAAGTACACAGACTGAACAAAATGCAACACAGATCTCTTAGATGGGGAACTACACAAAGAAAGGGAGCAGAATCTGCCTGTTCTCTCAGTCTTCTAATCCAGCAGCTAGGGATGGCACATGAAGATGGCAGGGAAAGGTTCTGAACAAATGAAAAGAGGCACACTACAGGTGGTGGAGATGAGTTATAGAACTTCTTGATGTGGGGTGTTGTTGTTGGAAAAGCCTTAAATGGGGGCAAGAGGAAGCTGCACAAGGTCATGCAAGAAAAATCTGTTGAAGGTTACTGGAAAGGTAAAGACTACTCCAATTTAGAATATCCCAGGAGCAGGAATGTCTGAGGGTTGCAATTACTCAGGGTATCTCATAGTTCCTTGACATGTTCCTATAGTCCTCCTTAGGCTTTCACTGTTGGATGCTGTCGGAAACAGTATGTTAGACAATATGGGTAATTAATCTAATCCAGTATGGCCATTCTTATAGTTGAGTGCAATTAAAAAATCATATTGTGCAACAAAGATCAGTGTCTCTAGTGTAATACTAAAAGGCTGTGACCTCTCTGAGCACCTTCAAACTCTAGGCAGCATCGGCAAGGACAGACTGAGGTAAGAAGGAGGTAATTAATTTTGTCATTCTGATGGCTTAATACTCAGGGGTGTCACAGCACTTTCTCTTAGCATTTGACTGAAAAGTACCTGGGGTATATGAGGATTGTCATGTTTTGACACATTTGATTTGCTTTGGGTTTGATGAGTTCTATTCTTTGGACAGTTTACCTACAGAGGACACGTGCAGAGGAGAGACAGATTTGGATGTGACCCCACTTTGCAACAAGAAAGATGCAGGACTAGAAGATCATCCCACACAGACAGACACAGACCCAAAAACTGTTGCAATGGCTTGTAACAGAGCCATCTACTGACTCACACTGATACTGCCTGTCTCTGCTGCTGGGAAGGGTCCTCAGGACCAGGCTGCATCCTGCCTGTGCTCATGACTGGGATAATAATTCACTGGAGAAAGCAGGCTTTTAATAGCAAAATGCCTGAGAGTAACACAGTCATGGGAATGGAAGCAGAGATGATTCCTTGGCCTGGAACAGCAGGCTGGCTATGGTGGAGGCCAGATAGTGTGATAGCTCTGAACACTAGATGAAGAGCACGGCTGAGAGAGTGGTGTTATTTGATGAGAGCTTGGAGCAGATGGGCAGTGTGGTTAATTAAAGGGCTAGGGATAATGTTTCCTAAATGAAAAAAAAAAAAAAAAGAAAAAAAGGGTAAGTAGTTGGAAAGCATTTTAAGAAACCATAATTTGCATGTTCAGGATGTCTCAGAAGGAAAAAATTGAGATCGTGGAAATATATAAAATTTTTAAAAAACTAGTTTGTTTAAAGTATTGGAATATTCTCACAAGTGTGATAAATGCTCTTAAAACAGATTGTATTGGTGACTGGATGGCAAGGTTAGCAGTGATGGCAAGGGAATGGAATAAGTAACATAGGAGGTTTCATTATTCCTACGTGACTAATCTCCATTAACGTGAAGAAAGGTGATCCACACAAAACCACTACAGATCTGGTGTGGGCAATTTGCTATCTGAGAGATCTGAAGAGAGTATTGAAGATCTGTGCAGACTCTGGAAAGCCCAACAGAGCACATCTGATCTGGAATTTTTGCTGCTCAGCATTCACACTGTGGTGGTCCCTGGGGATTTTGGTGGTTCAGAGGTGCTCAGTGATGTACTGACAGCTCTCCTGCTTGTTCCTGCTGCTGCAGCCTAATTTGCTCCTCAGTCAGATAAAAGGTGCCAGCAGAGGTGAAGAGAATGTTTGTTAAAAGAGCCTCTTTGATGCCATATTTTTATATGTATAACCTATGATTCAGATAGCCCATATCTATCCTTTTTAAAGTGTCGTATCTTAAAGATTAATTTTCCCTCAGATACTTCTAGGCTGACTCACTCTCTCCTTCATGGGGTGGTTGCATAGCCCACAAATTGCCCAGGTTGTGGTGGAAACTACCTGCTGAGAGAGTCTGGGGTGAGGAACAGGTCAGACATGGGTAATGTTGGGATAACAGGAGAGAAGTTCATGTGAAAAGCGGAGGCTGGTGGGATGTCAAGGAAGAAATCTCGAGTTAAATTTCCTCTTGTAGTATTCACTACTTAACCCTCACTGTTCCTGAAATGACTATGGTTTTGGCAGCTAAAACCCAGATTGGACGTGTGAAAACATTGTAGATTAAAGCAAAGAAAAGCAGACAAAAAGAAATACCAGAGGCTTAGCTTTTCAATGTGTAAGATGAAGATAATATCTATCCAACTATGAAAAGAGCTAAAAATTAATATTGTCCACAGACTTTTTGGTAATAGTTAGGGTAAACTGAATTATACTGATATAGGGCAGTTTTTGAACAAAAGCATTGCAGAGTGTTTAAGAGATCTGAAGACTAACAATAGATTAATAGAGTTATGGAAGAAATGGAAAAGAAATTAAAAAGTATGAGTAATGCAAACAAATTTCTATGAAATGACCATTCTTCTTGCCTGCTTTGGCAGTTAACATGCCAATAATGCTTTCTATGTAGACAGTATTTTTTTTTTTTAATTGGCACAGAAGGTGCCAATTTTATAAGCAAAATTTCATTTGATCAGAAGTTTCAGGTTGGTAAAAATAGCTTTCATGTACTGCAGGATTGGCCTGTGGTACTTACTGTACCAGACATTCTTGAATCAGGAACTTGGCACGATTAGGGCAATTAGTTGTGTTTGAGTAAGAGAGCAGCCCAGGTTATATAAGACACTTAGACTGGACCATAAATAAATGAAAAAAATTGTGGGTAAAATGAGAGTTTTGTTATAAAGATCAAAGTGTCAGAGTTTTTAACTGGAATTTGGCTCTATTGACAGTGATTGGGATTTTACATTTCATTTATGGCTCATGTGCCTAATTAGACTCCATCCAAGGCCTGCTATTGGCCTAAAATTTGTGAGTTAAAACTGTGCACATGGCATTATTTATGTGATCTTTTAAATCTTCATTTTAACAGGTCTTGGAAGAATAATCTATGATAATTTCTGAATTATAATGATGGTTAATTTGAAATTTGATAAGTCTGACTTGGCCCATTGGGAAGTGCTTTATACCTTTCTAATTCATGGGAATGATATGACATTTCTCTGTCTCATTAAACCACAAATTTAATTGTACATCGTTGAGCTCTTCGAGAAAAATTAACTTATGTACCCCAGAAGAAATCACTTCACTTCTTATTATGCCAGCTGCAGCTGCAGTAGATAGCAAAGCTATTATCAGGATATAGCTGTCTTGCATTCTTCCTTAGTCTTTAGGGCAAACACCAAGAAATGGTGTAGCTGTGGAGGAAAACTAAATTGCAAATTTCAAGGAGTGAAAAGAGCCTTTCCAAAAGGAACAGAAGTCAGGAGATCCCAGCAAGGTTCTGCAATGAACTCTATCACAAAAAGTGAATACAAAACATATTAAAATCTGGGTTTATGTATATTTTTGTTTCCCCTGAAATGAGAAAATGGGAAAGTAAAAGAGATAATGTTCAGTTTTAAGCACAAAGACCAATTGAGAAAGGAAATTTTTAATAACTCTTTATTCTCATGGGATGTGAGTTTATCAATTTCTACAAGTTTACACAACTTTGTTTGGAGCAACTGGCTTCTCATCCCATAACCCAGAGCAAGAAACTTGAGTGAAGTGATAGGAGATCTATCACTGCCTGACTCCTCCTGATATAAACATGAAACAAATATCAGATTCCCCAGCAGTCCTTATTTTGGCTGCCTCCCAGAAGGTGTTGTTCTTTTTGGAATTCATGAAAGATGATAGGCTGACCCATGAAGGCAAATCACACACCCTGTAGTAAAATCATGAAGTGTATTTTCTGTGCACATCGTAAGTGGAGATGGGTCAAGTGGTCTCCCTGTAATGTGAGCATTGGCAATCTCAGCCTGGGGCAAGAATGGGAATAATGTGTCTTACAGCACTTCACGTCATTCATTTCAGCAGGGAGATCGAGTGTGCAGCCAACAGAGGCTTCTCCCTGCTCAAAATACTTATCTGCATAAACACACACACACCAGCTACAGCTGTGTGAACACTGGCACCTATATTAATGCAGAAAAATCCTCGTTTTACAAGGACCAGTTCAGCATATTCTTACAGAGCTCAAGAAGGGGGCTTACTTAATCATAGGAGTGACAGAACACTATGAAAAGCACCCATGAAGACTTCTCTCAGGCTTGAGATCTGTTTAACTAAAACATAATACTGCAAACATGAAAAAAAAAGAAGGCAATCCCTAAAGGCTGCTGTCACTCTCAGCCAAAGTAGACTCAGTGGCAGTAACTATGAACATTAACTGAGCATTTACTAGGGTTCTAATCCATACAGCATCCTTTGCAAGGATGAAGAAGAGAGAAACATCTCAAAACATTCTTCCCCATGGAACTGCATAATCACCTCCCTTTCTTTCCTTCTGGCTCAGTGAAAGCCACATCCGACAAGTCACACAAATATTTGTTTATCTTCAAGTGCATAAGTGGTACAAATGAAGTGAATGGGATTACTCACATGCTGAGAGATAAATATGTGCTTTGCTGGATCAGAGCCACAGATCTCAGCAACATGGGCTGAGCTGTAAACATGGGCTGCAGAAAGATCCCAGTTCTTTGACCAGATATTGCTCTACTGGATTCCTTCTGTAGTAAACATGTCTGGCCGCCAATTTCTGTGTATTACTTCACCTTGTGATTGAGATTTTTTTCTCTGTTATCTGTGGCAGGTAAGACCCAATTATCTCCTAACATACATAACATAATACACCTTCAGAAAAAAAGACAATAAAAATCCTTTTAAAGATTATTTCACTGTATTTTAACCTCTTTCCCTTCTCTCTCACAGCCTTAGCAAATAAGTGATGGTCCCTGGCAGTTGAGTCCTACCACAAAAAAGCCACTTCTGCTCAGGAACAAGCAAGAGGAGGGGATAGGAGAGTCTCCAGGAAAGGATCTCTTTATGGTTGAGATATTCAGATTAGCCAGGAGTTGTTCTAGTTTAGGCAGAGAAACTAAGCTTGAGAAAATTACCTTTGGAACACTTCTAGCTTCCTGTTTCCTGACCCATTCTGAGGCTAGAGCATAATTCAAGGTTCACACATTTTGTTCATGGCTGTCACGACCTGAACTGTTGAGAATGAAGAGGTGAGGGAACAGAAAGCAGATTAACAGGCAAAGAAGTAAAAGCTGGAAGACAGCATGGGGCTGCTGTGAAGGGAAGGGATCAACAGGAATGCCTGGCAGGGTGGAGGGGATGGTTAGATGTAAAAGGTGAGTAACAGATGGAGAAAAGGATTTTAGGAGCGTGGATAATCTGAATTTGTCTCGTTTCTGGTTTTGCTGGGGTGTATAAACCCTCTTACGTGGGACCCATGTGGGTTGCTATCTGGTCTCTTACATCTTCAACACTATGAACAAATGTGTGGAGCATTTTCCCCATGGACTTGGCACACATCCTTGGAAGGGATGTCCTTCCCTTCCACCCACCAAAGGTGGTTCTGTTTGAATGCTTTGGAGAAAACTTTCTGCTCACTGACTGGAAACATCCCACTCCAACACTGGTGGCTCCAGCCAGAGGCCTGCTGGCAAATCCTTGCCTTCCTTCCAGGACTGATGTCCCAGCAGGAGCTCAGGGCCCCTATGGGGGATGATTTGACACCACCAGTCCCCACATGGTCCCAAAAGCCCTGGGGAAAGGGGAGGGTGTGCAGAGTGGGGCCTGTCAGGGTGTCCTGCTGTGTTGCACCACAGCCACCCATGCAGGGCTGCATCCCCTGACAGTAATGAGGCCTTTGGCAGGTAACAAAGGCTCTGGAGTTATTACTTCTCCTTTGCATAAGCATGTGAAATTAAGGGCAATTATCTGTGGCATATGGCACAGGAGGGAATGTTTAATTAGTGTCTAAGGGAGGCACATGCTGCTTCTGGAGGCAAACAGCCTTCCCTCCTGTCAGGTCATCAGGGCTGTTCTCCTGGAGACATGCAGGCCTTCATCCCTGCAAGTCACCAGGGCTGCCCTCCCTCACCTCCCAGTGCAGAGATGGGCATGGTGCCATGGGATAATCCTGCAGAGATGGGGTTTGGCATCAAGGATGTCATGCTAGGGTGACACACTGAAACACCTGGGCATCCTCTCACACTCAGGGAGTTTCGTGTTGCCAGCATGAGGTGGCCACTTCATGGGGTCTTTAGTTTTGTGATTTGTTTTTTTTTTTTTTTTTTCCAAACGGCACATTTTGACATGAACACCAAAGCTCTGCCCAGGAGCTTGTGCAGTGTTTGTCCCAGAGGACAGGGCAGGAGGGACTGCAGAGGTCATGAGAAGCAGAAGCATCAGGGATGCTGGACAGGTAGGAGTAGAGTCACTGGCTGTTTTCAGAGCAAGACAGAAGCTTCCAACACCAGTCCTGGCCATGAGTGCAGAGCAAAGGCTGAGAAATGCTGCCCCTTCTCTCCTGCAGACTTGTTGGGCAGCACTTCTGCTCTGAAAACAGCACTGACTCACCAGCTGCAGTGAGGGCTGGGCACTCAAGGTGCCAAAAACATCCTGATGTGCCCCAGCACTTCCATTGCTCCTGCCAGCTGACTGCTCACTGCAGGACAGCCTCACACACCAGCCTTTTTTCGGCCTGGTCCTGCATGCTGTTGTGAGCTTTCTTGGATTCCAGGCTTCCCATGAATTTTGTGAGGAGGGACACATTCCCCCAGTCCTCCACTTCATCCTTCCCAGGCCTGTCAGTGCTGTAGGCAGTGTGATGGACTTGGGGTGACAGGGGTTTGATCTCCTCACCTGGAAAACCCCACAAAGCTCTTCTTGGGATGGCCACTCCTGTCACACCAACTTGGAGACAGTGATAAGTAAGGATTCATCACATATGGGTTTGCTTTCAAAATGTGGTACTGAGTGACAGTTCTCTTTATTCTTAATGCTTTTCTTCACCAAATGGTTGATGGAGTATTTAACAGAGGAATAGCAGGGCACTTTATAAAAAGAAAATATCATAAATATATGCAAAGGATGTTGAAAATGGATGCTCTGATTGCAGAGACTTTTAGGCTCTGGTGTAATATGACAATGTTGAGCAATTGGCAATTGGCCTGTTAATAAGCTGCTGGCAGCATTGCTGCAGATGCTGGCAGGCCCTAACATTAACCTACATTGAAAAATGTTTGCAAATGCAAAACAGAGACAGCTGGTTTTGAGTTGTGTTACAGCTACACTTAGTAGCTAAGAAATGGACCTTCCATCCTCTCCTGAGGTGTGTGGTTGGGGGAATATGTATCAGCACTGCAGCCTTGGCAGATCCTCTCCATTTGGAACAATTAACTGAAAAAAAACATGACAGAAAATCAATACTGTTGAAGATTAATGAGCCAAAGCATGTACTTGAAGTGAAAATGTTTGCAGTTTTTCTTTAACACAAAGACTTGTGTAAGAGATCAACCAAAGGGATGAGTGGCAGAAAGACACTTGTCCTGTGCTATCCCCACTATCAGAGCAAAAGGTGACACAGTCTGGTGTGTGAGCTCAGACACTGCACGGTCAAGATGATTTTAGAGATAGGAACCGAGTAGGGCTTATTCAGTGTCCTTCCCTTCCCTTCCCATCCCTCCACATAGATAGCATC